>SZWC01002948.1:15020-28184 GCA_023375785.1 Penium margaritaceum | reverse complement strand
GGATGATGAGCAATATGTGGGGGTCACTAGTCTGAAGCGACAGCTAGTGCAAACAGTAACAGCAACAGCAACAACATCAGCAACAGCAACAACATTAGCAACAGCAGCAGCAACAACATCAGCAACAGCAACATCGGCAACAGCAGCAGCAACAACATTAGCAACGGCAACACCGACAACATCAGCACCGGCAACAAACTACGAGTGAGTAGCTCTCAACCTGCAGCATCATTCTGCATGTGCTGCCACAGCAGCGGCAGAGGTCACACCGACTCCTGAGCCAGCCCTACCCAACACACATGCAGCACCACCACAGCCAGCGTCCACCATAGCCCCTGCTTGCCCTTGCCAGTGTTGTCAACATTCGCAGCCATCAAGGGGGCGGGACGGGTTGTGTGGATGAGGTGGGGGGNCAACGCCACCGGCTGTGGCTGCTCAAGCGTGCACGCACTAGCGACGGAAATGATGCCGGCAAGGCACAAGGGCCTGCGAGGAGATTCCGCTCAAGTGCGAAAGAAAAGCAAGGGGGAGTGGTCACAGCCGCACCAGCTCCGCAACCCTGACAAGAGGACTTGTGTACCTAGCTGTTCATGCTGCCACCGTGCACTCCAAACGACTGCCCTGTCCGCCTGCACGCCGCCACATTATTGCCGCTGTTGTTGCTGCTGCGCCTGCTGCTGCTGCTGCTGCTGCTGCTGCTGCTGCTGCTGGTGATGCTGCTTCAGCTGCCGACCGCTCGCAGAGGCAGCTGCGAGCCTACAACGGGGAGACAGAGGCGCGACGAACCACCCCACAGGCGCTCTGCGGAAGCGACGGTAGTCGCATGGTGCTGGTGCGTGCTTCTACCCGACCTCGCGTCGGACCATGCAGACCCAACGCGGTTGCGTGCTGAGCGCGCGAGGCACGGGCGTAATTGCGGCGAGGGGGACTCGTGCGGGCTGCGTGTGTTCGTAAACACGTGTGCGGCGTTTGCGAGACGAGCGTTACGTGCGTTGTGGCTCAACGGCAAAGGCCAAAGCTACAGCTGAGGCTGAGACAATCGGTGTTCGTGGCAACGGTGGTGGTGGCGGATGGGGTTCGACGGAGATCGAGAACGAAGGGGGGGCGGGGGGGGGGGGGGGAGCAGCAAAACTGAAGACGAGGCAATGAGGCAAGCACATGCAAAAGTAAAATCGAGAGCAACTGACGGGATCTGCGGTGTCAAGTCACACCGTTGTGTGCGGATGGAGTTCAAATGGACAACCCGTGAAGCTTCCACTTGACCCTCACCCAGCTCATCGCGGAGGGGGTGTGAGGAGGGAAGGAAATCTACGCAATGACGCTGATGGAGCAGCACGGATGACGTCGCCGGCACTATCCATGGTGGGTTAGTGATGACAGTGACAGTGATAGAGCGTCAGTGTGGCGGTTGGAGTCGGATACGGCAGTCACACATCCGCTGCGTCTGCCCGCCCGCGGATGGCACAAGGGGGCCGTGGGCAGAAGACGCTCGGAGGCTGATGCGTCAGCGTCAGCTGCCTGCCAGAATATAAAAAACACATTTTTCTGTCGAAGGCGGAGAAGCATGTGCGTGCGATGGTCACTGTTGCGATGATGACCATGCGCACGCGCCAACCAACCAAACGCATCATCATCACAATTGACCAAACCCCAACGATTAAACCGTGTTATTATTTCTTCCGCTGTGGCGTTGGAAGTTTCGGCACCAGTCGCACCACCACTTGCATGGGCAGCTCCCTAACCCTCTCGGCTTCTCGCCCGCCTGCCTCCCCCAGGGGCTCCTTTCCCCTTTTCCTACCCTCCTCCCTCTCCACCTCCTCACCCTTGTCCCTCCATCTCCAGGCCCGCTGGCGACGTAGAATCTCAGTGACCGCACGCTGCCACGGAAAGTCGAGTAAAAATCGGAACCCCTCCGCATGCTCTCGAGGAGGGAGCGCTGATGTCGTCGACATCAACGCTCCCTGTGCCGTACATCGAACAGCGAGGCAGCCAGTTCTAGTTGGACAATTTCCCCACTCTGGTGATCACTTGAGAACTCTCAACTCTGAAATAGTTATGGACCGACGTCTCTCCTCAAATGCTTATTGTATGGATCCCTTCCAAGCTGCCAAGAACAAAACCAACATGATAGACGAAACCTAGAGGTAAAGGGCAAAGGAAGGGGGGCCCCTGAGCATTTTCTTAGGTACGGATCAACTTCTTCAGGAAGTGTGAAAACTATAAGCCTATGTAAAACACTTCATATTCAAATAGAACTAACCTTTGTTCACATCTAAAAGACAAATGTGAAGGCAAACAATAAAAAATCTAACCATGAAAACTCTACTTAAGTTTTGGCAGCTTTTGTAACGAATGTAGCAAAAAAACAATCCGTAAAATTTTTCACAGAATAAAAAATATCGTGAAGATATTTCAAATAAATTTGAAACTTTTTTCGACAAAAGAAAACAAACTTCAAAGGGGACAATAGCAAAAACTCCCAACCATGTCAAATTGTCAAAATTAAGCCACCAATGCAAAAAAAATACACTCACATGTAAATTTCATGAAATAAAAACAAATCAGGGAAACTTTTGGTTCCATTTTCATTGCTTATACAATCAATTTCACAATGGAAACTTGCACTATAGAAAATCACTCTTTCAATGATCATCTTCATGTGGGTTATTATAATTCTCTAATCTCTTGTCTAGCACATCATGTTCTTCCCACATCAATAGAAAATCAAGTAAATAAAAAATCTTAAACATCTTCTCTACCACAAGAAAATGATGAATCAGCCGAAAAGTCATGCTACCAAAGGTGGCAAAAGGAAAAGGAACAAAGTGACTTCATCTCAACCATTACTAACAAACCCTCGCGATGCCACATGGATTGAGCAGAGTTCCCTCACATGTGGGAAGTAAGAATGAATGGCTTGAGGGTTGAAAAACATGAAGCACTGCAATTTTTGCCAATCCACTCTGGAATCCGTCAAACCTACTACATTGGTGTCAGAGGAGCGAGGCTCAATCCTCACATGTACATGCTAAGGGTAGGTCAAATCTAGCAGAAGGAAGTGTAGCATAGCCCTGGCCACGACCATCAAGCGAAGGTCCCTAACCTCTTAAAATTGAGAATTTTCTTTACATCATATTACTTTGTATGAACCAAGCGTATGTTAATGTAGTGTACGAGCCATTTTTAAGACTAAAATAGTGTTTGAACATAGGTCTCGGGTTTGGGGTGCTCAAGAGAGATATCTTGACGTTTTGAGGTCCAAGAAATAATCTCGTGCATAATTTAATTTTGACTCTAGCCCATATTTGGTCCATATACCACATTAAAGGCTATAGGAGTGTCGCAAGGGAAGATCCATTGCATCACTCCTCCTCCCCTCTCGTTGGCCGCTAAGGTCCTGTTCCCACATGAATATGCCATCTAGGACAATAAGGTTTTAGGTTGAATACAAAAAAATACCCTATGATGACCTTGTCCGTTTGTGGCATGATTCCTCTCAGCCAAAATGGCTAAAACGACCATCTGCCCTCCTCCTTAGATGACTATTATGAGGGCCTATGTTTTGTTTCCACCATTAGTTACAAAACAACAATAGTTCTTACATTGGCATCAAAATAAGAGCTTCCAAAAAATGGGTGGCAGATACATTTTACCATCAAATCAGCACATCATTGAACATCATCAGTCGTTTGAGTATGGTACAATGAGAGAACACAAAATGTATGGACGAGTTCATTCAAATTCCACCCAACCATAGAGAGGGTGAGAGGCCGCCCGATTGACAACAAGGACGAGCCAAGAGCAAAACACTAACGAGTAGGAAAACAACCCCCAATGCAAGCGACCTTGCACCATAGAATAAGACAGGTCCATTCCAAAGCAAACACGTGCCAGTCGATCCTCTCCCTCCCCCCTTGCCATGGGACAACAAACCAAGGGGGTGAAGACATTATCCCTACCCCGCTCCCTTTTGTTCTGGACTGACATCCCAAGGGAAATGAGAGATGTTCTCCCCCGCACATTTTGATGTGGGTCCTCAACCGAAGAGAGAGGAGAGGTGTTCTCCCTCTCGCCTCTCTCTTAAATGCACCACTGAACCAAGGGGCGATCATATGAGACATTCTCCATTTCCCCTCCCTTTTAATGTGGGAATACAGCCGAAGGGGGAGGAGAGGGGACGTTCTCCCTCTCCTCCCTCTCTCACGCGAGCAAAAACTCATAAGAGAAGAGGGATTGGAGACTCTCCCCCCCCTCCACTACGCAAATGGCGCCAAAGGGAGGAGAGGGATGGAACACCCCATCTTCCCTTCTTCATGGCGAAGAGCTTGTCAAAGGCAGAAGAGAGGGAGATGAGTCTCTCTCCCCCCTCCCAAAGCATAGATGATGGAGAATGGGAGAAAAGGGATGGACTCCCTCCCTCCCCCCTCCCAGTGGCATTGACGGCATCGAAGGGGAGGAGAGGAACAAGAGTCCCTCTTCCTTGTTGTCTTCCATGGCGCCGATGGCACTAACGGGGGCTGGTGACAAGAGAGTCCCCCCAAGCCCCCGTCCATGTCGATGACGACACCAAAGGGTGCAGGTGAGGGGGGAACCCCCTCATCCGTCTTTGGCATGGATAGTGCCAAGGGAAAGCTCAAGGAAGCGTCCTCCCCACACCCCCTCCTTTCCTCAATGCATCAACTATGTCATAGCTACTTGGAGAAGAGCAAAGGTGATGGCCCGCCACAAATCTTTTCCCATGAATGACTTTTGGAAATTGGTCAACGTGCGCAAGTGGTGTACATGGTACATCTCACCTCCTTGGCTGAAGCTTAGGGAGTTTAAATGTCACAAAACCTCATATCTCTTATCTTCCACAGCCCATACAATGGAAACAAAAACATTGGTTGAACCAACTTAGGACTCTGGCAAAACGTGGCGAAGAGCTTTGTGTGAGCTCTACAATTATTTAATTATTTCCCAAATAGAGTCTTGAAATGCTTTCTAATTCATGGAAAAGGCGGAAAACCAATCATTTTGCTAGCATACAGCTGGATAACGATTGGAAAATTCCAAGTTTGAAGGGGGCACTTGACATGCCAAATATTTGTTCATTTCTAATGAATCCTAAAGAAAAGGGGATATTTGTGAACAATTTAAAAGACCGTTTGAAACAATGAAACATTTTACAGTTGATTCTGAGTTCGGGGTCAAGTGCACCATGGGTTTTGAAAAACAAATGTAAGAGCTCTAGTTTAGATCTTTGGAAGAACAACACTCCTAGCTATATCTTTGTTTTCTTCTTTAAAGCATTTAAGGGAGGGAAATCGATAGTTTTTAGTATCCTAAACGTGAATTCTTGTGAGAAAATTCAATGTAAGAAATTCACCACTCATGATGCCTTATTGTTTATGCATTCACCTGAATTTGGGGTGTTTTTTATAGAAACCTCAAACGGTTGATATTTAAAAGCTACGAAATGGCTAACGTAGGTTATACATGTAGTAAACCAATGTTTTGTGTGCAAAAGAGTGACAACGGTGTACACCGGATTGCACAACCACAATTGTCGCATACATTAAGACTAATTCTCAATCCCAAATAAGATGATGAAGGCACTGTTCATGGTGTGACCACTCGTCAACTCATCTACTTGACATAGTTATGCAAGATCTATGAACATGAATGAACAAGCGTCCATTTCACGATTGCACGGATGTCAAACACATCATGATTGCAAATGAAATTCACACTAGTACTTACAACATAAGTGTTTTTTTAGCAATTGTTTCGCCAATGTCAAAAACTCAAGTGAAAAGTGCAAGTTGCACTTCAATCATGGATGCCGCAAGCATCCATCATGCCACTACCGAAAGCATTGTTCATGGTGTATAGAGTTATGACCAATACAAATAAAATTTGTGTCGACATGTAGGTGTCAATGACACAAATAATGTTGACAAAGTCATCTGCAAATGGCTATCCACAACAGAAGAATGTGAGTGTCGATTGCACTCAAAATACAAACACAATGCTCAAACTCCACAAGTCATGGTCGATAGACATGTGCCAGTTGCACCTACATTATGATATGCATGGAAAATACAATTCTAACATTTAGGACAAACAGAAAAATGTTATGATTTTAAAGGCATGGTTTATGGCTACTTCAATTCAATTGGAGAGATGAGTGTCAAATGCATCATTATCGTGAAAACCAAATGCATGATTGACGAAAGCTATAGGTTGCACTTTTGTCATATGTACCGCATGCACTAGTGATAAGAACGCACGACCGTGAATGATGGTTGGACTAATTATGTTTTCATTCATTGTACAACACATGTTATTTCATGCCAATACTATGGATATGGGTGCTGATCTTACCAGGATCCATTTACTTTAAAGAACAAGCCAATGCTTTTATAGTCGTGCTAACTTCAAGTAGACTAGCAAATAAATGAATACAATTAATGCATGGCATGGTTCTACAATTACATGCGTTGACAAAGTTGATTGAAGCATCGATACTATGTGAGTTGATGTTTGTGATGTATCACAAGGAAGTCAAACATGGTCATGTTTTTTTATTCTTCAAATGAATATTGATATGCATGTCTAAGAACAATCATAAATGACTTTGGTGATGACATCTATGCCCTCAGAATGAAACAAGAACACAATGATCTCGATCATCATCGACAGTGAAGAAATTTGATACTTGGAAACTTTGCCTTGCCGATTGTTGTTTTTAAAAGTACTTTTGAAAGAGATACAATCAAAATTCCTAACGAATAAATCAAATGTGTTACTAGGAAAATTTCCTCAGTGAACTTACTCCTCCATACCCATAGATGGAACATGCTAGAGAATCCTAATTTGTTGAGTACCTTTTCCAGAATATGTACGCCTTGCATAACAAAACTTTGTCAGCGTGCATGGCCACGTGCCAAAGACAACCCAATTTCAATGAATCATGGTAAAAGATACATGTAGTTGTACTTTAGCCACATGAAATTTGATACATGGCATTCATAAAAAACATAGAGGACATGCAAAAAAACCATGTTCGCTCAATGTTAATGTGTTGCTCACAAAATCCAAAACTTCCACGCATGAATCATCACAAAGATTTCGTGATATTCCATCAATCTTGTGAAGTAAGATCATTTTTGGGATTAAAATGGTAACACCACTTCACCAAAGAAGTTACTTGGTAAGCGCAATATCTCTGTTACTAGATTAATTCACACTAGTTTATTAACATGTCGACTTCCACCCTGAAGGATGGGCAATACGCTACTTGTTCAAAGTGTGTACTAGATGCGTTAGTGTCTTTTGAAGGCTCTTTTCATCATTATTCATACCGGATGCAATCATCAGTCCATAATTGAAAGAGCTAATGATGACATCCTTGAATAAATACCCAGTGGCGAAACCATTGACATAACATCACTCGGTGAGGGATGGATACAAATCGTGGTTCCCTAGCAATTTTGACAATAAATAGGTACATGCGTTTCATGACAACCATGTTAAAAATACAAAGATGGTTGTGAATGGGAGTTCTAAATGCACCCATGAGGGGAAAAGACTCATCTATTGGTCATGAACGATTTAAGACGACAAAGTGCATTGGTCACTCCTAACAATTGATGAGATCAACAAAATACCCAAAACAAACCAATTTTAAGGCGAAAACTTCACCTAGCTTCATGGGTGAAACTCGTCTCGGATATGGAATAAAGTACGTGAAATGATGTCTGAAACATGAGATCATTGAGAATTTTGTGAAAATCCATTTTAGGTAAAACAAACTACTCTTGTTTTGTAGTAATGGTTCTCCAAAATACTATGTGCTTTCCATAGATGTCTACAAACCAACTAAAACATATTTGGGATTGCTTCAAGGTCTACATTTTGTGTTCAAATATTATGACCGTGTAAATAATGCATAAGCGGATAACTTTATGCAAACAATGTGTCCGCAACTACATGTCGGTGGTCATACTCACCAGATACCGAGTGATAATCAACAATAAAAGCAAAAAAAACAAATATTGTGGTCTACAAAAAATGTTGATGTGTAGTTATTTCTCAAGATCACCGTTTACAAATGATATTTTTAATTAGAATCATATCATCACACGAATAAAAATCATGGTATAGCATTGCTTATGCGATCTAAATGTGAATTAAAATTCCAAAATCGCATTTAGCTGAAAAAAAAGAAATCTATAAGAGAAAGATCATAATGATTACATTTTAACTACAGCGCGCTTCACTTACGTAGAAGGCCATGATGAAGCGAATTCACTCCCTTGGTTTTTGAGATTCTTAACATTTTTTCATTAAAATATACAAGTATGAAATGTCTTTAGATATTGCTTATGTTATCAAGGATTGTAGGTTTTTGTCACATGTCTTTAATGAAGGCAATACCCAATATAAATTCCCCATATCAGGAAGAGGAACTACATTATACATAGTAAAATGATTAAATTTACACAAAAGAATACATTAATGCAGCCGATATTGTTGAAACCTAGAAAATGAAATCCATTAACACGTTCTTGGATGGAATAGATGAACTCAATTAGAAAATTGTAAAACAATTTAGGAACAAGTTGCTCAAGGAACATGAGATGTGATTTGCAAGTATTGGATCACATGATATTGAAACCCAAAAGGTGTTCTTCCAACTTCTATCGAAATGATAGTGATCACGGTACACCCTTTTGGTGGAACCGTATAATAAACACTTTGTTTGTGGAAAGAAACCATCGTCATAAAGATTGGTTATCTCAACTAACCTAGTTTAAAAGTGATGCGCTTATGGCACGAGTGTGTGACTTAGCTTACTCTACCCTTTTTTAATAGGTAAAAGGGGATAATGGTTTAGACCAAAATCATGTATGTCAGAGAATTTTATGTCCCATGATGAACTTTGACGGGAATTCCGCATGCCACAATGCTAATGCAGCCTTTCTCTAAGATGACTACAATCTTTATGAGGAAAACTAGGTGTGCTCAACAACCAAGTCTTACAATCTTGGTTCCTTTCAACCCTGTATAAAATATGGAATACGAGTTCCATGGGCTTTTGGGAGCTTCATTGAGTTCATCCAACCAACCTACATGTCATAAAAGAGGTCTATAAGAATGAAAAGTGGTCATGAACATGCGATTTCAAAGTAAGAGGACTCATGTTTGAACCTTGGATAGCACATACTCACAATGTTCCGAGGAGGTACTGCCTCCTCAACAACCCCTTGGAAGAAATCGTATACTAACAACATGGGAAGTTTTGTGTGGTCATGTACAATTTTCACAAGGATGTCTATTGAATTAGTGACAAGCACGTACCTTGGAAAGGCAAAGGAGGCAACCTTGAAGAGCTTTTTGAACACAAAAAATGTGTGAAATTTTACCACATGTTCCGTCTATCAAATTGGCAAAGCATTGTTGACAATGTATGTCTTAAAAAGCATCAACCATGCCATCGATACACACGTATCATGAGTCAACAGTCAAGACTCGCTAACATCTGTGAAGAATGTACAAGGATTATATGCATGACATCTTCGCAAGAACAAAGGCATCACACCATCAACATGGGATGTTGTACAAAAAACCACAAATGTGTGGTTAAATCTACGTGAATGTCACGCAACAATGTTGCAAAGGACTAGAGTTAACAAATGAGATATTGTTTAAAAGTCTTGTTCCATGGTTTGCATCATGAAGCATGCAATGAATGAACATCCATGAGCAAAGACAACCAAGAAGGTTAAAAGGAAAGGGGGAAGAATGTATCATATGAGTAGTTTTAAAGTTAACAAATGTTGGTTCAAAAGAGCTTGTATGTGTTGAGTGCTTGTAACCAATATTTAGACCGTTGGAGGTTCAAGCAAGAATCTTCGGGTAGAGTCTATATTTACTCTAGCCTAGATTCGGTCCATGTACCATAATGAAGGTAATAGTTATTTCCTGATGGAATATCCATCGCGTCACTCCTCCGATCTAATTGGACAATAGGGTCTTGTTCCCATGTGGATGTGTCATGTGTAAGGATGGTGTCTTATGTTCCATGTTTGGAAAAATGGCCTATGATGACCTTGCCTATTTGCCATGATTTTGATCAACAAAAATGGCTAAGATGACCATCTTCCCCTCCACCTTAGATGAAAAAATGAAGGGCCTATGTTTTGGATCCATAGTAAGTTGCAAAGCAAACCAGGGTTATTATAATTATTCTCATGCTCTGAGTCTTTGAATATCACCTATTTGACCAATCATGAGGAGAACATCATGTCTTTATGTTGTAGGACAAGGCGAGCATGACATGGATTAAGTGGGGGTTCCTGGCTAATGGGTGGCTCAACAGGATATCTTAAGGGTCAAACAAACTTAATCACTATGATATTGGCCTAGTCAGCCAATGATTTTGTCCAATCCATTAAATTGGCGCCATAACACTAATGCATAAGTCTGCCATGTAGATGCCGAGGGTTGCTCACTCTTTTGGTGGGGGGAGTGAAGCGTGTCGCTGACACCTCGTGGCTAGACTAGGGATCCTTGGAGTGTGGGGGGTTGAACAAGATGGCTTAAGGGCAAGAGAACCTCAATCACTTTGGTTTTTGCCCAAAACACCAATGACCAGGTCGTGTTTTCTAGATTTTTAATTGAATTTTAAACCCCATCATACCATAATGTGATCAAATTCCATTCATATAATGAATGATAAATTTTATCAAATTTCTTACATCTATTTTCTGTTTACGGTGAATGAAATGATAATTGGTGGCTGTAAATCATGTATTATCTTATTTATTTCAACTTATTATAAATTGTTATCCTTTGATTTATGCATTTATCTATGTTGTGATGATGTGATCATGTTTAGGCATTGGTGTACACAGTCACTAATGAAGCCAACAAGATGAATGTACATGGGGAATTTTCATTCCTTGGATGTTTTGCTCAAGTTTAGTCTGTGGATGATGCAATGGATATCCATATTTGTCAAAAAAAAGAATACTTTTGAATTACAAATGACTTCTAAAATTAAAATCGTATACATCATCGACATTATGGCCTTCTATCTTTCCACATTACATTATCTTATGAACATTTGTGATTCACTACATAAATTATTGTGTTTCAAAATTCAACTATTTTTTTAACATTATCATATCTGTTTGATTGATTCATATCAAGTGGAAACCAACTTAAATAAACAATTGATTGGCTTCTTGTTCAATAAGGGGGATTTCTAGACTTTATGACATTTAAACTGGAGGGAGCTTACATAGAATGTCTTTTCTTTGTTAAATACAAAACTGTGCAAATTGCACATGTTTGATCATAATGATTGTATTTCCATCATGGAATTATTTTTGGGGCATTGTTCCAATTGCAAAAGGGTTTATTAACTTGAAGTTTTCTTGAAATAGTTGAGTTTTTATGTTTTGAATTCAGTAAGTGGAATTGGATTTTTGAAAGGAAAATATACATATGTATCTTTGTTTGTGTTTTATATTGTTTTAAGATATCAGTCAAAACTATCCCCCACATGTTTGGGTTAAATTTAATTTACCTAGTTTAGACATAATCAAAAGACATTATCCAAACGTCTTTCATTGAAAAAGCAAAATTGTTACGTTCAAAAAACCATTTTGATGAGCATTATGAAATGTCAGCACTATCTTGACCAGGCCATGTCACGTATGTACATTTGTAAACCTTGCCTTTCAATTTTGTCTTTTCCATTTCCTATTCTAATTAAATTTATACCACTTTCATGAAAGACTGCATTGTACAAGTAGGATAGTGTGAAAAAAAATAGTATTCGGAATTGAGATAAAAGAATGTGTAAATTGACATGTTTTGCTTGCATTAGTGATCCTTACAAGCTACATGAATATTGAGTGTAGGGGGCAATTAAGAGATGTTTTTAAGGGTACGGGGTGAGTAGGAGGTGGTCCTTACTTATTTGATGAAGGATAATTTATCCATGTTCCATCCCCCTTAGAATCATTGCCCTCATGCTCCATTCATGCACATTTTGTTTTGTTTTTTAATTCAAGTCAAATAGGTGTTGTCGCAAATTGAGAAGTCACATTCTTGCCAGTCTCATTCTGTTATAAGGTTTACAAACTTAGGGCCCATAGTACTTCGCACTAGTTGCCGTCGATGCATTGGTGGACTTCCCTGCAATATTTCGTAGGCGACGGCGTTGTGATTGCAAGTGAAATTCTCACTGCACGTTTCTTTTCACTCATGTTGTCCGATCACCTTGCGAGGATGGCAGTTCAAATAGTGCTCTCGTAGAAGGACAAATCAATAATGTGTCAGCGAAAATGGTTTCCATCCGCGATTGGCTTTCCTAACAGGAACGATGCCGCGTTCCCAACTGGACCAAAAACATGCCGCGATCTCCAAGTGCGCCGTTTTAAACTCTAGAAAACCAACGGCATGGCATCTGACATTCAATAAACGACAATAGTCTGCGCTGGCAGCGATCTTGACTGCAATAAAAGCAAGCGGTACGTCGAATGAAAGAGCACCTCGCACATGCGCTCAACAAACTGATTGCGCGGACAAGTTGGCATCCCCGAAGCCCCAAAAAACGGAAAATGCGTAGCTTTGACGAGGTTTGCGACGAGCCGATTATAATCCACCGTCAACCCTACAATTGAGGCAAAATGTATGATGGGTTTAGTTCATACTTTACGCTGGCACCCAAACATTCACGAGCACGTCAAAAATGCTGTTCACACTAGGAAAGAATGGCTCAAAGAGACCAGAATAATAGCAGCAGAAAGCATGCAGCCCAAAAAAGCCACAAAAGCCTACACGTTGTTCAGGTCCAATTGTACGCCTTCGAATGTGAGCAAATCAGGACCTAAAAGAGATGAATGAAGAAACAAAAGAACGCCAAATGAAATATCTGTGATTATTTCTCAACAACTTTGGTGCAACCTGAGTTCAATCGCATTAATATTTAGAGAAACATATGTCATGATCATACAAAAACATGACAAAATTGAATTTTTCATACATGAATATTGATGAAAGAAGATCAATTTAGTGTAACTTAGACGTAAAGATTCATAAATAAGTGGAAAATACAAAACATATCAATATTACTGGACAATTTCAGATGTAAGGATATACATATAT
>SZWC01002947.1:178296-200626 GCA_023375785.1 Penium margaritaceum | reverse complement strand
CCGGTCTCGACGGACAGCACTCTGCTCTCGTCCCTGCGGCGACCGTCATTGCGCACGTCCTGCGCTACGCCATCGCACACGAACTGGCGCTCCGCACGCGACAGCACCAGCAGGTGCGCCATTCTCGCTCGTGGCAGAAATGACGACAGCAACAGCTACGCACCACGACGGCGGATACTACAATGATATGTCGGTCACCCCAAATGCAATGATGCCTCTCCTAGCTCTCACTGTGCCACCACTGCTGCCAACGGTCCGGGGATTGGAAGTCAGTGCCAGCGTCGGTGACGGTGGGTATTATGCTGCTCCTGCTTCTGTGGGTGCTTATACTCCTGCTGCTGTAGCTGCTGCCGCTGCTGCTGCTCCTGATGCTGCTACTGCTGCAACTGCTGTTGCGGCAGCGGCGCCTGCTGCTGCTGCTGCTGCTGCTGCTGCTGCTGCTGCTGCTGCTGCTGCTGCTGCTGCTGCTGCTGCTGCTGCTGCTGCTGCTGCGGCTGCTGCTGCTGCTGCTACTGCTGCTCCTGCTGTTGCTGCTGCTGCTACTGTTGCTGCTGCTGATGTAGCGGCTGCTGCTGCTGCTGCTGCTGCTGCTCCTGCTGCTGCTGCTTCTGATGTTGCTAGTTATGCTGTGGTCGCCGCCGACGGTACGGCAAGGACAGCTGCCGTTCCTTATCGGGCAGGCCACCGATGCCGCCGCCGAAGGCGATGCTGGTGATGTTGGTTCGTCAATCCATCCCATGCCGCGTTCGGTTGTCGATGAATTCAGGGCTTGGTCCACACTCGCCGAATTCCGGCACGGCAGGAATGGCGATGGCGGGGTGTTCGCGCGTGCGAGGGGTCAATGCCCTGCGGAATCTTGGCGATTTCAATTGCGAGAGGTCAACGCCTTGCGGAAAGCTGACGATTCTAACTGCGAAGGGTCAACGTGTTGCGAAGAAGTTGCGAGCTGGAAAGACTCGCAGGAGGAAAGACGCGGCCACCGCAACCACGCCGCAGACGGCAGGTTCTCGTTGTGTAGAGAATGCTTGCTTTCTATTGGTTGTTGGCTTTGAGACCGAGATCTGTGGCAGACCTCGGCTGCCGCAGAGGCAGTTTTTTTTGCCTAAGCTTCTCGTCTGCGGCGACACACAAAAGTAGAGGGAAACATACCGCGGCAGTCCTCGGCAGGATCCACGGTAATCTCTGCGGCAGATGCATTTCCCCGCATTTCTTGCTGCAACGGTACTGGCGGAAAGCTTGGCCGACTGGGCCAAAACCGCGGTACTTGAGGGTCTCCGACCCTCAAGTCATCCCGTTTTCCCGCCCACAGCCCAGGGGACCACGCCCGAGCCACGTGGAGCGAGACTCGCTACATTCCTCCCACCTAGGAATGAGCTGTCCTCAGCGTCAACACGTGGGATTCGAACCCTGACGCTCTGATACCAGTGCAACGGTACTGGCGGAAAGCTTGGCCGACTGGGCCAAAACCGCGGTACTTGAGGGTCTCCGACCCTCAAGTCATTCCGTTTTCCCGCCCACAGCCCAGGGGACCACGCCCGAGCCACGTGGAGCGAGACTCGCTACACTTGCCGTGCCGAATTTCGGCAACTGTGGACCAAGGGCTCAGTATTCATCAACGGCTTGACGGCGGGAAATCGACTTTGCGATGTGACGTGGACGTTAGCGAAAGTAAGCGAATCGTTGCGAGCGCTGACGACTGTACGATGCACTGACGAATCGTTGAAAGTTGTGAACGCGCTTCTTTACACCATCTTCCTTCGCGGATGCATCATTTCACTGAAATCGCTGAATGAAAGGCCCCAATCCCAAACCACACTACCGATTCCGTTATTCAAAGAACTGAGGAATAAAACACTTCTCAAACATCCGTTTTTTTTATTCTGACGGTGATCTACAGAATTTTTCATTTTCTTCGATTTTCATATTTGAGCAATCAAATGCAAACGTTTGAACAAATGCGCACCCGCCCAGGCCGCCTTTCATGTTGCGCTCATCCATCCTTTAGTCCCTAACACGCATGCACTCCACACTCTTCGATCACAACTCTCCCCGCCCTCGTCTGCCGTTACTCCTTCACCTGTCAAGTATGGCTGCCCGCTCTACCTCCAACTCCGTTAGCTCATACGCCAGCATGTCGTCCTTGTCAGAAACACCATCAATGGCGTATGGTTTTAGGACTGCCGCTCGTCCATATGACCTCTTGTCCCCTGTGCATAACCCTTAACTGTACCGTTTGTGTCGTCGATGCGATGCCGTCATCGAGGTTGCTGGAGGGGAGGTCGAGTACAACTTGCAGCCATTAGTTGGAAACGACACGGCTGCCAACGTACCTGGCAATCATATCCCTTTGGCACCTGACTTGCATCCGTATGTCTAAGCTAGGATTCTGCCCGTCGCCGGCGAGAACGAGGTGTAGCGTTGCGCCAGGACGCACTCGAACCTACGAGATGGCTGTAGCATGTCCTCGACCGCCAGAGGAGCGTCTAAGGAGCAGACTTCCGAGTGCATGTCAATGGGGACACTTGGGAGACACTTCTGGTCTGCGGAGGAGGACATCACCCTCGTGCGCATGGCCTTGGCGTACGTTAGTGAGTTCCGTGGAAGCAGTGGCTTGATGACGAAGTAGGATGACCGCATCGTGTCGAAGCTATCACACGACTTCGCCATGATGAAGGACCTCACGCGTGTGCAGCTTTGGAGTCCTCTAGGAATACTGTGACTCATTTGAAGCTGGCATCTAGATTGGTGAGTTCGAGTGGAATTGGTTTGAATAGACACAAGTGGTAGGTAGAACTGTCTATAGAGAAGTGGGGAGAAGTACTGGCTCTATATCAGGAAATAGAGTACGGGAAGCTGTAGGGCAAGTCACATCCTTGGTTTGATGGGGTAACAAAGGATGTGGAGAGAATGTGCTATACAATGATGAAGTAGGATACGACGAGGAGAGGGAGGGTAATGCCAGCATGGACAAAGACGTTAAGGAATTGCGTGTAGTGAAGCATCGTCTAATGTTGGATCGTCACATAAAGAACATGAACAGCATGGTTACACAGCCATCTAAGTTGTGTATGTCTCGGATGAAGGTCCGAAGACAAGTTACAACATGGCCGGCAAACTTATCGTTGGTGATGAAAACATCCATGGTCGTAACACGTTGTTCTGTCATGAATATTGCTCTTACCCTGTGTGCTAATTGTGTCTACTCTTCTACGGATTGGCGTACGCATGTTGTCATGCACTGACTTAGATGTGATCCAATGCTGCAGTCAGGATTCTCGCCCTTGGTTACTCATGTGTCATTACCTAAGCTGACTTTGTCCCCAACGAAGTATACTACTCGGCTATCGGACGAAGACGGTAATGGTAGTGGCAATCAAGTGGATTCTACCTCAACAGAGACTAGTGAAGCATGGAAAGCCGTGCATGAGGATTTGGACAAGGAGATGGTGTTGAACGCAACAGAGGATATACATGGTGTTGGTGACAGTCCTTATTGATTTTTATTGAAATTTATTCACAACTTTTCTTCGTCCAATGCATCCTCAACGCCCACGTTATTCACATATGGGTTCCACATGTCCATAGAGATTGATGTGCGCCTAGCACAGATTTTCAAATCACCATGTCTTCACCTTGAACTGAACAAAGAGGGCTATGCAAGTTCTCGTCACCCTCCTCCTCGTCTGTCCATTCTTCTTATTGCACATACCGGATCAAATTATGCATGACGAAACAAGAGGAAGTTAATTGTGGTTCAAAGTTGATGGTGTATGGTGGCAATGCTCGTAGGATATGAAAACATGCCTTATGATGCCAAATGCCCTTTCGATCATTGAACGAGTGGATGTGTGTCGTCGACAAAACAGTTCATGCACGTCTTGCGGGCGTGATGAGCCGGTTCCAAACTCATTCAAGTGGTAGCATCGTCCAGGGTACGGTGGCATTAGCCCGTAGCCCTCTGGGAAAGTGGCGTCCGTGAGGTAGTAAGAATTAGGAGGCAGCAAAAACCCTTGACCCAAAGATTCATTGAACATCTGTGCATCATGTGCACTACCCTCCAAGCTTGTGGTTCCGTAACAGAACCTCAAATCAAAAGTGCATGTAACAAAGATGTTCTGCGTAATCTCACTGTGCCTATTCACATATGCACCACGCCGCACTGATGGAACAAGTACAAGAACATGAATATTGTCGATGGCACCTACATAGTGTGAAAACCATGGTAAGTAGTCAAAGCGTCCAGTCTTACACTTGGTGGTGCTATGTTGTCCATGGTGGCTACACCCTGCTAACAGTTTCCTAGTATTGTGCCACAATTTTGTTGTTCGTCACCGCCGTTGTGACGGGAAACCACCGTTGACGCTCCAACAATGATTTATTGACGCACAAACCTGTTGTTTTTTTTCGCATATGCAAACCCTTCCAGTTTCAACATGCAAATCCTAATAAAACCACACCCCAAAGAAATTTGGAAGTTTTGGGGTTTTAGTTTTGCCCCCGCTCTTGCTAAGCCCCGTAGTAGTTCGGCAAGACCCACCAGGTTCCCTTTCAACGCATAGGGAGTCTTGGACCCCACATTGAAACCAAACACAACCCCCCCGCCCTCGGACATTCATAAACTCCTCAAGTAATGGGTTCGTGAATGTTCAAAGAGATTAGTAACGTCAGCATGTCGATGTTCCATCCCATGCAGTGTCGACATGTTCCGTTTCATCGCTGTTTGTGTGTCCCTATCAGTATTCTCAAGTCAATGGGTAGGGGAGTTTCATTCTTTCGCTTGCCAAGTCACGTAGTCTTGTTCTTCCAAAGGCCGGATAGGGCATACACACAATGAAATTTCCTGGGTAATCCCTACATGTCCCTTTGTTTTCTTGGCTAATGTAACCTTATTCCATCAAGTGTTGCCACGGATTGCATCGTACGAAGCACCATGGTTGACAATAGAGTGTTCCCACTAGAACCAAACTCTCATGTCCGTTTCCATCTCTCTCTTATCTTTTTGCTGTGGAAATGTACCCGCACTATTAAGGGTTAGCACCTATTGTGTACCGACACTATCCAAATAAGCACCACACCATTGAATTTACTACACCACGGAGCATATCGTAGCCAACCTTGCTCTAAATCCTGACAAGAGATAGATAACACACCATCTATGGATACAAGCCCTGCAACTAACTTCCTTTAAAAACTATTGAGTGATGGTTGAAAAGCAAGCGTCAATGCTCCAACATCTCCGGGAAAAAAGGATAGCAAGATTCAAACTAGAAATGCATGGATATGCAGTTTATGGGAGAACTGGTTGGAAGTTGCTAAAATCACAAATCAAGAGTTCAATACATATATGTTGAGAGGGGGTAGCCGCCCCCAAAATTTACAGGGATTGATTGTGAGCGACCGGCATGTTTAACTTATCTACACAAGGCGTGAGGACGCAGCGGCATTAACTGGGGGAAAAAATCCGCTGCCTATGAAACACCGGTAGGCCATGTCTCGGGCTCTCTTCATCAAGCCTCACCCCATCTTTGCACCATCGCGTTGGAAGACACAAAACTACGCACAAGGTATTCGAACAACAGCTCATAGTCCAGGCAACCATCCGTGCATCATGTGCTCTACCCTCCCAGCCTGTAGTTACATAACAAATCCTCAAATGCAGAGTGCATGCAGCCAATATGTTTGCGTAATCTGACTGTACCTATTGACATATACACCACGCCGCAATGATGGAACAATTAGAGGAACATGAGTAATGTTTATGGCGCCTACGCAATGTGATAACCATGGAAGGTAATCAAAGCATCTAGTCCATGCATGTAGAACGATGTGCTTGTCTCGTGAATGTTGAGTAATGGTTGGTGCCATTAAACACAATGCATTGACGACCTCACGCATCGCCCTGCATATGGTGTTGGTGGCCAATTAGAAGTGCTACATGAGCTGACGAACTGACTTGGCGTGACATACACAAATTAGCCAGATAAAAAGCTTCTCTTCTACGGAGAGTCTCGTGTCACGTATTGATGTCTATTGACGCAATATCTCCATAATGGAAAACCATGATTCGCGCCTCATGCGGATCATGCTAAAGATGTGTTGCAGTTACCACGATGTAGCTCATGCAGCCATGACAGGCGGTTGAATGACTCGATATGCATAGGCCTTCTGTTCATGTGTGCAACCACATGTTATTCCACTTCTTGAACGATGGTGGAAAAAATTGGAAGGAGCACTATCTGAACTTCAAGAGCTCTACCGATCACTATTGCACTTGGTAGTGCTCTGATGTCCATGATGTTTACACCCTGCCAGAAATTTCCTTATGTGAGTGCACTTAATTCCCCTCCTAATATTGTGTTGCATGGCTGTTGTTCCTCGCCAGAGTTGCAACGGGCAACCACCGCTGACACTCCAACAACGGTTCATTGATGCAACACAACCAACCAATAACTCAAAGGCATGAGTTCAAACCTAGCGTCGTCCCCTGACAACTGTTGAAATTCATCTTACTGCTAAAACATCATAGATGAATGATTTCACTATTCATCAAAAGCCGAACACGGCAAAAGAAAAAACACCAAGGATATTTTACGACTCGCGATGTGTTGTTTTCTTGGGGGGTAAAATGACCATGTACCCCTCATTTAGGAGAAGAATCCTAATCCACCCACCTCAAAACAATGAACCTCATTTGACCCCATTGCGTAACAATAAACCTAATTCACTCATTTTGCACAAATAGAAGTATCACAAAGCAATCTACCCCTCTCGTTTGCCAAAAGACAACATGTCAGCATTGCATGGATGAGGCGTTGACATGTTGACATCACCTATTTATACCCAAAAATCACATACTCCTTTACTAAGGGATTTGTGATTCTTCAAAAGTGCTTTTCAAGGAGTTTGCATGGAGAGTCCGAGACTCTCCATGTCTTGAAAGGGAACCTGTTGGGCCCCGCTACCGCAAAGCATTATAGGTACCCACACAAAAGTTAAAACCTAAAACTTTGTGATTAGTTAGGGGGTGCTTTTATGCACTGTTTTCTTGTCAAACATGGGTACACAGTCAGAGAAAACTAAAAGAATAACAAATGGGGAGTTTTTAAAACACCATTGTTGACGCACAGAGGATTTTGACCGACAGGCGCCGACTGGAATCACCGACCATCTACATATCCCCCCTTTCCTCTGGCCTCGCAGGCCCTCTTAGTATCAGTTACATTGCAGTCCCCAATTGCGAGGGCCTTGATCACTGGGCGGGTGGGTGGGGTGGTGGGTTGCAAGAGGGGGGAGGGGGGGGTTGACAAAGTGCTGACAGGAATTTTTGCCTTGCGAATCGCCCCCTCCCCCCCCAACTCACAATGCTATCACAGCCCTCCATTGCGATGATCACGATGGAGGGCCACCATGTAGGACCCCATGCCTGATTTCACCATGCTCAAGCAACAACATCCATCATTGTCTGAGCATTGTGAAATTGAGTAGCTGAATAGGGCTTTAAATGTTGCTCGACATGGCCTCTTGGGGCTTGTTTTTGGAGGGAGGGACAAATGGGACTTATTATTCCGCGGTGGGGGAGGATGGGGCTAATTGTTGTAAGGTCAGTGTACATGAGGGTCACGGATGATGAAACATGGAGTGATGGGAAATTTTACTATTTTTTGGGGCTCTTGGTCGTTCAAACCTTAGTTGGTTGGGCAACCTTAAAAACCAAATAAGCCCATGTATCAAGCATGCAACAAACTCGTGTCTTTATCGAGAGAATGAGTCGATGTTTGGATGTTCCCACCACACATTCAAATCGGAATTGGGAGAAGTACGTACATCAAAGTAATCTCATCAGGGTTACATCAAGGTCCCTTCAAATTATGAGAAACAAAACATATCTTCATTTCATGTAATCACAAACAAACAAGATGTAGAATGCTAAACATAGATGGTGGCTGTGCCCAGCATTATTGCCAGCTTGAAAGGAGGAACGTGGAACCACATACAAACAAGGAGGCATTGGACTATGGGTCCAAGGGTCTGCTTTGGAACCGAGTTAAATCCAATGAAATCTATTTCAACATCTTTTTTATGATGTATCATATGCCACAAGAGCCATCATGCAACCTTATGCACGAGAGAAACAAAACAACCTAGAGATCACAATGCCAAGACCACGTTGATTGCGGGTCTCTAATCTTTTATCTATCTTGGATAACTGGAGCTACACTCCCATTGAACTTGTGTAAAGAGGCTAACTGGAGCTACACTCCCTCCATCTACGTGTGGACTCAGCTTGGCATCCATTGAGTGACTTGAACCCTAGATCTCAAATCAAAATGTAATGGCTTGTGTGGGAGGCATGGCCCACTATGCCAAAACCGCGGTGAGTGAAGGTCTTTGACCCTCATTCCATTCCATCCAACTGCCCACGGGCCAAGGACCCGTTCAAGCCATGCGGAGAGGCCGGCCCATGCTACGGGAGACCACTATTCAGCTGTTACACTCAACGGGAAAAACAAAACGGAACCTGATGACCCAGGTATTGTGAATTGGGTTGAGTGAGCAACCAGAATCAGGTAAATACGAATCATCATACGAAGGTGAAGAGGAAGGTCGTTTAACGTCCAATGGAGCAAAGGCTAAACAATGAATGTTCAAGCATGTACCTTTTCATTCTTTCATCCGCAAACAAATGAAGAATCTGGGAGTATGCCTTGGAATGATTAGGTAGGGAGGAATATAACCAGCATGATGCCGCTTGTGGAAATTTCATGTGCCTTTTAATCGTTACTACGGTTGAGAAAAGACATGGGTCAATGATAAACTCACACAATTTCCGGGCAATTCCAAGGCTATGGGTGTGAATGCAGGGAGGGCATACATGTTGTGGGAGGGCGTGAAGTTCTACCAACAAGGGACAAGGAAAGATCAAGAAAATCTTTGGTGGTAACATTTTTGTTGGACAAAGATAGAAGTTACACTTGAATAACACCTTTTCAATTGAAATCTTGCATATCTAGGGCATGTGACATACATTTATTCACGTGGTCCTTATCCTCATCTTTGAGTGGTTACTGAAAGCCTTTTGGTTTTTGGTATGTTACGTAGCTCAGGTACATTAGACCCTAAACTACTTCATTATGAGCTTTGGTCATTACATTCATGGCATGTTTCACCTTGATACCCAAATTTCTTCTCAAAAATTTCTCAAGTGTTCTGGCTAGCTTCTCCAATAATTGATGCTTTCAATGTTTCTGCAAGGCCTGTCATGGAATAACTTATAGACTGTGATGGACATTCATACATGTGCACCTCAAACAATATTTTATAATCTTGAAGCCCCCCTCCACCTCTCATGACTGCTCCTTAATCAGACATACAACAGGGGATCACACCTTTTGCATAAAAAAATGCCTAAGATCCCAACAGTATCCCCTTTTCAATCATGTTTTCGTACACAAGCACGGGATTTCCAACACATGTCAACGAGGCAAACATGTTCAAAAGATCAATGCATTGGCATTCGAGATCTCCCTCTCCTGGATTTTCTGTACCTTCAGCTTGATATTGAAGCATACTAGTATGAGGAGGACATAAAACAAGTTTACTGTGAAACAAGCCTTCATTCAAAACAATGATACATGCATACCATCAACGGTCCCACCAGACACATGATGAAAGCAAAGAGGGACGTAAGCGCACTCCGTGCGAACATAAAAAAAAAAATAAAAAATCCGGAAACATTGTGGAAATAGAGGAATAGTAGTGAGCCATTAACCAAAGATCCAAGGCATCGATAACGGTATGGTTGCATGCAACGTGATGAATGACGCCAGTCCATCAAGTATGCAAGCATAGTAGATTGCGGTTGTCATGGACTCCACAGTTCCAACCTAGCCATAATCACCAGTCTAATTGACACTTGGACACAAAATGGGAGGTACCAAAAACAGGTCTGCATTAACAAAGACACGTAGGCAACATTGTCACTGGTGGAGAACCCCAAGCACCGTGTACTCCACTCAAATCGGTAATGGAGAGGCACCCAACTCAATGCCTGGCAAGAAGAACATTGAACTCTCTGGTAGGCACCAAAATTATCCGGCCCTCTACATTCTCTTTGACTATGCAAACTCAAATAGACCATCCATGAGAGTATACCTAACAAACTCAGAAGCCTATTTGGTTCAGCGCTGCGAAGGTCAGCTTTGGCCTCTATTGAAGGGAGAATTAGTTCAATTTTATTGTGTAAGAATGAGGACACTAAAAGTGCAAAGGGGTGAGGGAACTAGCTTACCAACTCACACTTGCGGCCTTGCACCATGGGCAATAGATGCATTACATCTAAAGTAGGCCAATCACAACTGGCCCTCACTCTACCAAACTCATGGTGTGAGCTCATGCAAGAAGTCCTCTCCCACTCTGATTGATTTGGTGATGACACAATTTTCCATTAATGTATCCACAAAAAAATTCACCATACAAGCATGCCTAAGTACGCACGTAGGTTTCATGATGTCATTATAACTGACAAGGCCAATATGTATGCAATTTTCTACAACCAAAACAACTTCAAGTGTGACATCCACCACTTATTACACTAGTATTGACATGGAAGATATTCTTTGAGTTATTAGGCAATTCAACGATGTCGGGTACAATTATTCAGACTTCACACTCCCACTCTTGCTTTCCCCAAACAGTTAAACTCGATATGGTGGGAAAGACAACACTAATTTTGGATGTTAACTATGATGAAAGTTGTACAATTCAACATTCATGGAAACACTAAATCCATACAAAACATGACTGCATTGCTAGCCATTTTCTATTGTGTGAAATAGCTCGCGTACCCATAAAATGCAAAGTGTAAATCTCACCCACCCGTCACTTGGAAGAAAAGTGGCCATCCTCTCTTTGTTTGGAACAAAAGCAGCCATACGTCCATGCAGTTGGTGAAAAACAGCCATCTGTCCTTGGTTGTTTTAGTTATCAAGGACTACTGGTACCTGCATTATATGTCTTGCATTGTGGGCACATTGTTGCTTTTATTCAAGCAGACACACATTTCACGTTTGGTTATCGGAGTCCGTACTACCGCGTGCTACATGTGTATGAATGTGACTGTCATGACTTCGATGTTTTTGAGTGAAGAGTTGGTTCAGCGATCTTCGCGACCACCAAGTAATGGGGACCTTGCATGTAAGCCATGTAGTTCATGTCACTTTTGTGATGCTTCTTGTAAGCCATGTCGCAGTTCGCTGAAGCTAGGTACATGTCGGTAAAACAAACACGTCCTTCATGCATGGATTCCATGATGTCTGTGGATCTTGCATGTACAGGAACAACACAGTTGCAATACAGTCCATTCCACCTCGTGCGTGCAAATACAACAGGGATAGGTTGGAAACCACTTAGGAAGAAGGATGTAATGGGTACATGACATGCTGAGCCCCCAAGACCTGGCAAAGATATGACATGCAGAGGCTTGCACCTGGTCGCATGGTTGTGAGCAATCGTGGAATGTTGGCGAGGACAGTTGCCCCCCCTTCAGTCGTGAATCAGTTTTGGGGTCTCAGGTGGACACCAGCAACCACGCAAGACAATCGAGAGTTTGTTGTGAAATGTCAACATGGCATTGATGCTCATCATCAATCGAGGTGAGTCGACGTGCAGGGTACGAGAGACATATACTATTGGACCACAACACCTAGTTACCCATTGCTGGCACTATGGCATCCAAAACTTGCACCATTGCTTGGAGGACGGAGGCTTGTACCTCCATCCCATCGGTGCGTAGTCAGTCATGTAAGCCATTGAGTCGACCACCTGTCTCATGTAACGAAGCACTACGTCCAACAATTGCCATACTCTCACCTTGCCCAGCCCCGCGTACATGATGTCAGGCTATCTCTGGTGGAAAGGGTGGCTTACCCGTGATCTCTTAGTACCGCCTACCATGTGTGCGTCCTCCCTGCCCATTGGCTATGCAGGCCACCTCCGCCACCTCTGTGACGGTACCTTCCGACCCAAGGCGCCACAAACTTGGTCGCCCAGCAGGGCTCACATCTCCTGGATGGCAATCCACCCTCAAGCTCATGGTACCACCGACTGCACTACCCACTTCACCATCACCTGCACCACTGCCTGTAGTACCCCTTGCACCACCAACTACACTTCTAGCTCCACAACCCGTTGTACAACCTCTTGCACAACCAGCTACACCACTCACTACACCACCCACTACACCACCCATTGCACCACTAGCTACACCACTCTCTACACCACCAATGTACCACCCTCTACACCATCAGCTTCACCACCAATTGCACCTCCAACCACTCATGCATGTGCCCATGATGGGCCGGAATAACACACTTACCACAGCCAGAATCCAAGCCGCTTGCCCGCTTTGCATCCATCTACGCAGCAGCGGGCAACCCTATTGTTCAAGGGAACCATACTCCTAGGGGCGCAGGCCCACCACCAAAGTGACTTGTCCCTTAGGATCCCGTTCATGCCATTCTTATAACACCAGCTCCAGTCTAGCTCCCACCTCCACCACCCTATGCTGTGAACTTCAAGTCACGTGCCGAAGAAGAACTCTTCTTCTGGATGGATCGGGATCGGGAGTATGAAGAATGAGAAAGGCGGTGAGATAAAGACGTTACGAAGAATGTTTGGCTATTTCAAATGGAGCCTTGCTCCCCGGAGAAAAAGGAGGCCTTGCTTTGTACACATTCATTATGGGGAAGGCATTGGGTACACTATCATAGTGTTTCTCTTGGCAATTGGGGTCTTTCATGTGAGAGTTTTCTTCTTTCTTGCACAATCATTGCTTGGTCATGTGTGTTCTTACCTAAGTGGATCCCGTCCTTTCCATGGCTTTATTTCAAGACTGGGCATTTTCTTACCATTGGTCAACAGTGTGTGTCCTTGCTTCTTTTTTTCCAAGTACATTGGTCAGGTCCTCCAATGGAACAAAGACCAAAAGGAAGGCAGATATTGGCAAGCTTTTGGAGGGACAAAAACGACAAACTATGGTTGCTTGGAACACAACAACAATGGAATACGTAGTTGCGCACTGTTTTGGACTGACGTGGGTCCGGAGTGAGCTCGAACGCATAGATATCCGCTTTGTGGAGGCATTGCTTTGGGGTTACACGTGGAACATTTGAGAAGTCGTAAGGTCCAAGCTGGGAGTTGTGAAACTCTCCCACATTTGTGAAGGGCACTACTACACGCCGACGATTAGGTGAGGAAGTCCGAACCGGAAAACCAGATGGATCTCTTGCAAGTTTTCCACGTAGATGGCCCACAATTTGAGAACACCTCCCACTATACTGTGAGCGATCATCAAGCCAGCGGCCGGTGTTTAGGTAGCCAACTGCACGCTTTACCGAGCCCGGTCTCTTGCACAAGCACAAATCATAGGGGCCAAGGCCAAGTCATGGCGTTACTTTCTGTCAATTTGTGAAGAGGTGAGAACTACATACAAACAGTGTGTTTTGAGTAGTCTTCTTCCGTCGCATATAAGGTCAGACATCTTACTCCTCATTGTTTGTGTCTGTACAGGTGAAACGTGTAGACCCTACCACTCATGCTGTGGCCAAGATTGATAAAAATGACAAGTTCATCTGTGTGTTTTTATCTCATGGAGCCACATGTCTTGGTTGGGACTCCTTTTGTCGTATCATGACCATAGATGGAATGTTCTTGAAGAATGAACACAAGCAAGTCATGCCGATTGCACATTTTTCCACGCAAATAATCACAGGTGTCTCATGGCCTAGACACTTGCTCCAAGTGAGAACGAGAAGTCATGGACCTGGGTCTACTTGCATCTCAGCCGTGCTTATCCCACAACATCCACTGTAGGTGAACTCATCATGTCAGACAAGGAGGCAAGCCTGGAAAAAGCTCTAGAGTGACATTTGCATAGCGCTATGCTCACCTACCGTGCCTACCATCTACAGAAGAATGTGTAGGAGAACTACACAAAGAAGGCTGCGCACTGGGGATGCATGTGTGCACAGGCCTTGACTCATGAACAATTCCACCAAAAGGTAAGCCATCTGTGGGCCGTCAGCAAGTGGGCTGCCAACTCCCTCATACATGTGTTATATACCACACAGGACCCACATCATCACCAATGCCTCGGGGATCCTGAATGCCCGCATAAAATCCTTCCGAAATCTTTACCCATTCTATTGCTTCTTGCAATTCTCCTACTTTGTGCAGAGACTAATGGCAGAGAGGTAAGTGCAGATCAACAACTGCACAGAGACCATAGCCCCCTTGTCAAAAGAACCATGCACAGTTCCGCGATGGCCCACAACTATGACGTCATCATGGAGGGGCCGCACTCTGCAATGGTGTGAGGACCAACAAAAGTGCACCGGTGGGTGGAAATCTGGTGCTCGACTTAAAAATGTGGCCACTCGCGCGAGTTTTTCCAACCTTGCCAGCATGCATGTGTGGTTACGATGGAGGTGGGCAAAGACCCAACCGATTGCGTTGACGTCTGCTATGCACTGATGCCTTGGAGAAGGACATATGCGAATCCCATGCCGTCCATTGTAGCCAAAAATATAAGCGCTACCTTGCCTGGTTGGGGGCAACCAAAACCGCGCTGAGGCCAGGGGAGGCCCAGGAGTGCATGTCTAGAGCATGAACCACTGCGTGAGCACAACTTAATCTGTCTTGGGTGTGGACACAAGGGCCACACAAAGAAGCAATACCTCAATCCCACAGCATCATTTCCACATGTGGTAGCTGTACAACTCAGAGCTGACCGTGCAACAACAGCAGCAGCAACAACAACAGCAGGTGTAAGACAGAAAAGACCACCAACGGCACATGACATAGCAAGCAGTGGTGTAGTACTAGATGGAGCACCTACTGACTACTCAGACCCAGAATATCACGACCTTGAAGACGAGGCTAGGGGTTCTTTCACTGATGATGAGGTTTGCAAGGCATCCGAGGAAAACTTCAACGATAATGTTTTAGACAGCGGGAGTAGGGACTCCTTTGGATACGCAACAGAGCCAAAGCAGGGGTTGCTGACACAAGAGGATCACAATGCAAAAGATGCCAGGTTCATGGATGAATACGAAGGGATGTAGGAGGACAAAGAAGATGAGGCAGAGGAAGTGGAAAATGGAGGGACAGATATTGAGGTAGAGTGTGACAAAGGCATTGACGAAAAGAACCATGAAATGTGTGGCATTGATGCACTTTGGATATAAGGTAGGTGTGTGAGCTACAAGTTCTCTATGCGATCAACTTGTTCTTACATACTTGCTTTCATAATGGAGATCCTTCTAACAACTTCCAACATGTCATTGCAAGGGAGTACAAGGTTCAAGTCATCAGCCATTGTAAAAGTTTCACTTCATGGCCTTGGTTTTGGAGGCATTACTATTCTAGGAGCTCGGTCCATATACCCCATCCTACAAAGGTTGTGTGTTAGGATGTTGTATCACGGCATGCAGTCAAAGCTTGAGTGATTGATTTGACATTCTGTCAACATATTCTTCTTACAACGATCATGTACAAATGAACGATGAAATGTCTTGAAAACTGAAGTTTGCATCCAAGTGAAAGCGTTAACAATGAAACATTTCATAAGCTTCATTTTTGGTACATTGTTGACAAATGCTTGATGGAACATCATCTTACACACCGGAGTACCAAACCACATCCAATCCACAAACAACACCACTCCTAGTCCTCTAAATCTATTGTAATAAAAGATGGAGTGTACTCAATCCTTTTCAACGCTAGCAATAGTAACTTTATTTGTCTGTGGTTGGGACATGCTACGTGTTGTCAGAAAATGCACGAGGAATGGAGACGTTCCCTGTGTCTTGTACAAATAAGTTTATGGGTTCGGTCACCATATACCCAGTTTTTGGAACTATATAACTCATTCGCCCATCATCGAGCCAAAAATAACGCAGGTATCAATGGAGCGCAAGAAATAACGCAGGTATCAACACCAAAAACAAAGGCAACGAGACGCCCACGCTGTAAAAAACATTGCTCATCTGGGAATTGATTGAAATAAACAGCTCCGTAGCCCATGCACTATTTGGTAAAACGTGAATACTAACGGAGCAGAACCCTTGTGCCCAAGCGTAGGTACGACGCCAAACCTCCGGGGGAGATCCGGAAGACGCAGGTTGTGGGAAAAACATTGTGCACAAACCATGTCTGCTCGGACCTAGGTTTGACGCTGAACGGTTTCGTTTGTGCACCATCTATATTAATGATATGCATGCATGGAGGCATGAGACACCTGTCATCGGATATGTTTCCGACGAGTGACGTTGCGCCGATTGTGACAGCCGACGACATCCTCGTCAGCTTCGCTGACAAGGCATAACGACAACTGCAAGCTGGCCGACGACTACGACCCATACTGATATGACGTAGTCGAAAGGGTGCGTAAGGCAAACTGTTATGCAAACCGAGGTCTTAAACGGAGTTCGTGAAATAATTGCACAGCAGTGGGAAGTTGTCGTTCACGGCGTTAAATGCAGAAGCCGGTTGTGGCGTCCTCGCACTACTTGTCGCTAAAGGGTCGTCCATTGCCGCCGCTGGAGAAATGTGCGGGAGTCGAAGATGCCTGCCACATGGACCTGTATGATGCATAGGTCGGGTGGGTTAACATCAAGCGCATGTGGGACTCCAACGGACTCGGCCTGTGTCCTCTAGACCCATACAACATGTTCTGGCTCATGGGTGTGAAACCGTCGCATCGCCGTCTAGCATGGTGCCCGCCTCACTGGCGGCCATGGGTCCATCCCGACCCACTGTGGTGTGTAAGATTGTAGACCGTGAAAGTTTTCACTGGACAAAGAATGTACCGGACGTGTTTCAATGCTGAACCACGGCTCCTGGTGAACTTCATCAGCTAACACTTGCGCGTTTTGTAGTCCTCTTGCACTAGCAGTGTTTTCACGTGGAAACATGTGTCCTTCGGATCCGCTAAACCTGCGAGGTCGTCCAATGCCCCCGCTCCCGTTGTGGGATGGAGGACCGGATGCTCCTCGGTTTGGTCCATGGGGAGAACTCCTTCCTCCACGTCCCCGTATGGACCATTTTGATGCATGGGTCGCGTGGAACAACATCAAGATCCTGTGGATTCAAAGTATTTGGGCCCCCCTCCAAGTGATCCTTTCAACATGTGCCACATCATGTGTGTGAAGCTGCCACATTGCCGTCCTATCTGGTGCCCACCACACTGGCAGCCATGGGTCCATCCGGATCCCCTATGGTGCGCTAGACTGTGACCACTTCAGGCGGCGTAGGACTGGGTACTTGTGATGTTTTCTCATGACATGATTTGTACGTCAAGTACAGGGTATTCTCGTTTCTTTTCACCCTCTCTTTTGAAAGGCATATGGCACATACATCACATATTCATGCAATGTGTGGCACATCAGATCATTGTCAACTAGAGATGATACAAGGTGCCACATGTGCCATATGAGGAGTGTGAGGTTGACATATTGCCGTACGATGTCGTGCCCACCACACTGCCAGCCATGGGTCCATCTAGATCTCTTATGGCGCGGTACACAATGACCACTTTGTTCGGTGTATGTCCGGAACATGTGTTTTTTTTGTCATGACATGTTTTACCTCAGGTAGCGGGTATTTCCGGTTTTTTTTTTCACCCTACATTTAACCTCATATGGCAGATACGTCACATATTAATGCACAGTGTGCCACACAAAACGATACACAGCGGATCATTGTCACATAGACTAACGATAGAAGCTGCCACATGTGCAACATGACGTGTGTGAAGCTGCCATTTACCTGTCCTATGTGGTGCTCACCACTGTGGCATCCACTGGGTACCTGTGTTGTTTTGTCATGACATTTTGTACCTCACATACAGGGTTCATTAGATATCTTTTCCACCTTTTTGTAAACGCATATGCCATATGGCACACATCATTATGACTAAGAATGTCTTTTGTAAATAGACTAACAACTGTATCCTAGCCGTATGTGACTGATTAGGGTTGTGCTCATACCAACGCGTGGATTATGTATTGTAATGAGTACGGAGAGTTAGACCGTTTTACGTAGGAATGATGTTACATGTACATATGACTGCATAGGGTTGCTTTTATACAATGAAAGGACGCACGAGGAATGTGTGTGACTCTAGATAAAATGACATGTACGCCTTCGTACTCTACTGCAACAACTTTACTTCCATGCACATTTGCACATCCGTGTTTACCATTTCAAGACAACGCACTGGGGTAGGTAATTCAAAGGAAATGTGGCAACATTTTCCAAAGGTGCAACTCGCCAAGGAATCATAGCAACGCCTAACCTAAGCACGCTACCATGCTCTACAATGACTACGGCCGCCCAATGCCCCTGCACAGCACACCGTCACCCCGGGGCTTGTACTTGCTTCCATACTTGGCCTGTTGTGATGCAATGCTCCCCTGCACGCCTGCACATTCACATGAAAATGATGTCAACAAATGGATGTTGGTGTGTTCATGAGAAGAACATTTGAACAACAAAAACCAGACTGTACTACTGGAAGCTCTCACCTTAAATCCCTAGTGTGTCCATGCCTCTGACTTCGAGCCTCCGGTTCTCTTCCTCTGCCTCATCCACGGCGTTGTCTTCTTCCGCCTCTTCTCCTGCGTCTGCCTCTCCATGGTCCTCCATTCCACCATGCTCCTCTATCATTCTGGCACCTTCAGCGTCGTGTTCTTCCTGGGTCAGCAGTCCAGTCTCCGGCTCCGCTGCATACCCCAGGGAGTCCTCGCTGCCACTATCAGGCACATTGTCGTCAAAGTCATCTGCGGCAGCTTTACCAACCTCGTCTTCCGTTCAGGAACCCCTGGGGTCTGCCTCCGGGTCGTAGTCCAACGCATCACTATCGTCCGTTGCTGCCCCTTCTTCTCGCCCAGCCCCTTCATCTCTCTCAGATCCAGCAGCTCCACCTCCTGCAGCTGCCTCTCGTTCTGCTCTTAGCGCAGCTACAGCTTCGTGTGGCAGTGGTGCAGCAGGGTTTGGACACCTCTTCTTGGTGTGCCCCATACGGCCACACTTTTGGCAGATGAAGTTCCGTTTCCAAAGCGGCGCACGCTCCATACGGGCACTCCTGGGACGACTACGGCCTCGCCGCGGACCTGGTTGGCCCCAACCAGGCGGGGCTGGGTGGTTCAGTCCGGCAGTCGAGAGTGAGGGCATAAGGTTGTTGTACGTGAGGCTCCAATACTGCACCATCTGCCCGCGGCTCACACGCGCAGTCGGGTCCTCGCCCACCTCCATCATGATCGCACAGGCATGCTGGCATGGCTGGCCAAATTCATGCCACCGTCGACACTCACAGCTTCCCATGGGAAGGTCCACGTGTCGGCGTACATTTGTTGGGCCCCGAACCACTGTCGACGACGGACCCTCCATCATGACGTTGTAATCTCGGGCAACTGCATAGTTGTGAAGTAGGCGTCTCGCCGGAGCCGGGGCCAGAGTCTCGTTGCACTTAGTGATCTGTTCGCGGCGCTGCGCCATGATGCCCTGCACAAAGTAGTAGAGTTGCAGGAAGCAGTAGAAGGGGTAGAGTTTGCAGAGGCTCCTGAGACGAGCGTTCAGTGACTCTGAAACGTTGCTGGTGATATGGCCCCCCCAAGGCACAGGGCACATGTAGGACGTCCAATTCTGAAGAGGTATGCCTCCCTCTCCATCCCGGCCTGGGATGAGGTTGTTCGCGGCACGTTCGCTCACTGCCCATAGGTGACGTGCTGCCCGGTAACACTGATCGTGTGTCACGGCCTGTGTGCACTTCCGGGCCCAGTAGGCCGCCTTCTTCCCGAACTTCTCCTGCACGTTTTTGCGAAGATGCCACGCACAGTAAGTATGGGTAGCGCCGGGCAAATCTCGTACCAGTGCCTTTGCCAGGCTTGCTTCTCTGCCAGACACAATGACGGCACCTGCAATACAAGTGGTGGGTAAGCTCTTGCCAAATTATTGCAGAACCACATCCAAGTCTCCTCGTTCTCACTGGAGACCAGTGCCCGGGCCATGAGGCATGCGTGGTCGTTCGCGTAAAAAAATTGCGCGACCAGCATCACTTGCTTGTGGCCGTTCTTGAGGAATGTGCCGTCCATTGTGACTATCCTCCGGCTGTAGTCCCATCCAAGGCGGGTAGCGCCAAGCGCCATAAAGGCCCATTTGAATTAGTTATGTGCATCCTGTTCCGCGACAGCATGCGTAGCCGGATCAGTGCGTTTGAGCTGCAAGTACACATGAGCAAAGTGTAAGATTTTGAAAGAGCAAAGTGAAATGGGAGTAGAACAACAATAGACGCGGACATTCCGGGACGTACCTCCTCACACAGGGCCGGAAACATAGCCCACGATTTCACCTTGGCTCCCATGTGGTATGTCTGAGCCATCATTATCACATGATACATAGTACTTTCGGCCACCTGAATGCCCGCGGCTTGCTTGATGATCGCTCTGAGTGTGGCTGGAGGCGTTGTTGGATCCCTTGTCATTTGCTGCAAAATGTGCCTTGCAATCCACCTTGTTGTTCGGGCTGGACTGCCACAGCCAATTGTAGGCGTGCAGGAGTGGCCTTCCGTGACATGAGACAACTTCACCGTCCCCAGCTTCGATGAGACAACTGCGCGTACATGCCACGCGCAACCACGTCTGACCGCCTCCACTCAGCGTACGTCGATCCGTCCAGGCTCGCTGCGCACCCATTGCAGCCCAAAGCAGTTGGCCACCATGTAGTCCTCGATGGCCGCCCTGCATGTAGCCATGTTGCGGAACTTTCTGCCCTCCACTAGTTCGTCACCATCGGCCTTTGTCTTCTTCATCGTAGTATCGGGGGAGCTGTCTGACGTTGCTGCAAAAAGAAGAGGACAGGTAGTTCGTGACAGCATGACAGTGAAGAACCAAAAGTTCAGAAGACATAAGAAATAGATGACAGGCAGTGCACGACCGCATGACAAGCAAAGGGATACAACGTCGTACAGTGTGTAAGACACAATGACTGACACAATTTCATGGCAGCATTCCAGTGAATGAAGTACAAAACGGGACACCCAAGTTACCAGTGGAGCCACTAGGACATAGTACACGGTGCCTTGCCCACGTGTGTGTGTAAGGTGGAGCCTCGGTCTGCTCCGGGGAGCGTGGCTCCATCCGAAACAAACGCATTGTCTCCGCGGCTTCTTCTTCCAAAAGTCTTTCCTTGTCCTCATACTCCCGATCTTTGTTCAGCCAGAAGAAGATTTCTTCCTCGGCACCGGATTCACGGAAGACAACGTGGTGTGCCGGACACTGAGGCTGAGGTGGAGGAGGCGCTGGAGGAACACCATGGTCGGCAGGGCAAGAGGCGCGTTCTTGAGGTGGTGGCGCGGCGTGAGGAGGTGCGGGTTGTGCCGTAGGTCAGGGAGCGGGTGGAGCAGCGGGTCGTGCTGTAGATCGGGCAGCGGGGGGTGCAGCGGGTTGTGCAGCAAAATGAGCAGCGGTTGCTGAAGCTGGACGTCCAGTGGGTGGTACAGGGCGTGGTGCAGCGCGTGGTGCAGCGGGTGGCGTAGCAGGTGGTGCAGCGGGTGGTGCAGTGGGTGGTGCAGTGGGTGGTGTAGCGGTGGGTGCAACGGGTCTTGCAACGGCTTGTGCCGCTGCTCTTCCAGCGCGTGGTGCCGCAGGTCGAGCAGCGGGTGGTGCAGCGGGCGTTGGGTCTGCGGGTAGTGCACCTGGCGGGGCGACACCCACGCCAGTGGAGCGCCACCCCGCAGTCGTGTGTTGGATCGGCTGTCCTAAGTTGCGCCGCCTTGGGTCTGAAGTGCCCAACATGGTTGTGGCGCCAGTTGCCGCCAAGGACGCAAGACGGGGAGGTAGCGGCCATGGCACGCGGAACTGAGCCGCCATGTGCAGGCCCCCCTGGCTGGAGGTGACGACCCGTCCGCGTGTGATTGGGCCTAGCGGTGAAGACAGCAAGGCCGTTGCAGAATGCAGTGCCTGTGCACATGAGAGGGGTGGGCAAGTGGTCGGCTTTGTCAAATGTACATGAACCAGTCAAGCAGAGATAGGAGCCTCCGCCCTCTGAGCACTGCCCCGGGTCTGGGGCGCCATAGCGCCAACAATGGGCACATGTGCATTTTCTGAACAGAAGGTATGCCTGAGGTACCCTGGAAATCAGCTCACCTCGCTCAATCAGGAGAGAGAGTGCCATGTTCACGCTCCACCTCGAACACACAAAAACCTGGCATAGTCACACATCGGCTCTGGAGCAGCCGAAATGACAAACACACTAGGTGGGGGGGGGGGGGGGG
>SZWC01002947.1:164383-178200 GCA_023375785.1 Penium margaritaceum | reverse complement strand
GGGGGGGGGGGGGGGGGGGGGGGTTGCGGACACTAACCCACCGTCCATGCTCACGGTACCTCTGACTTTCTGGCGACGCATGTCAGGGACCATTGCAACGTACATGGATGGGTTATGCAACCAATCGGCGTGCAATACACACGTGAGACAATGGTCGAGGGTCAGTGGAGCACCTCCACTGTCGCACATGTAGGTTTGGCAGCCAGTCTAGCATCTGAGCATGCAGGCCGTGTTTCATCCACATTATTGTTTAAGAGTGTACGTAACGTCAGCATGGCAAAGGAGAAGCAACGAAAAAGCCAGCGGAACACCTCTAACGTTAGAGAAAAGCAAGTACCCCTTCCATCGTGACCGAGCAGATCGCCAAACCAAGTTTTTTGTACATATTTGTACACTTTTAAAGTTGCGTTCACCTTCTTGCATCGCGTCATTGTACGGACTACGAAAACAAAACTTGAAAAGCATGTTCAACGGGAAAAAAGTAACATCGTGCCCGCTGTGGCACACATATAACCCAGGTACTGGTAGTCTTTGATAAGTGAAAGTACCATGGGTGCCTCGTTGCTTTCCTGCAGAGCGACGGGCGGATGGTTGCTTTTCTTCCGAACGACGGGTGGATCGTAACTTTTGATCTGAACGATGGGCGGATGAGAGTCACACTTTGCGTTTTATGGGTATCTGAGCTATTTCACCCTTAGAGTTTATTCAATGACATTTTATGGTAAACTTGTATTACACCAGGTGCCTTGAACCATGAGACATCGCAAGTTCATTCATGCACCTAATCAAAGGCATATTCTATGATTCTACTCCAGAATTTGACGATATTATAGTGAACCCTGATCTATACATGGCATCAGCTGGCCGCGTGCCCTTGTGCTCCATGTGTGAAATCATAGGATACATCCACACCCTCCACCCTAGTTTGCAATAGTGGATTGTAAACAGCAAGCCAGGAGTATTCAGTAACCTAGAGCCTGTTCCTACCTGTACTTCATTTCTACTAAAAACACAATAAAATTACAAGGTAAGAAGTTGGTCCTTTTGAAAGTTGGTTATCACCAATCTTCATTGCGATATGTCACCCATTCCTACTTGGCATATCGGTAATATGTAAATGCTTCACAATACATGTGACACGCGGTACATCTATATTGATTTTGTAGCATATACTCCTAGTAGATCTGGTACGTCATGTACAAAACTGTATCTATTCATATCAGATACACCCTTGCTTTCATTTGCCACACAATTTAGAGGCTAGTATACCAAATGGGTTCCGGATGGACCCGGGGCACCATATGGAACGATAACAGGGTAGCTTAACATCCATGACGTGGCATAACTCCAATGGGTCGACAGGAGGTGTTTCCAAGTTGAGTCCCACACACACTTGATCTTGTTCCACTCGACCCATACATCATGTTTGTCCATCCAAGGGTGTGGCAGGATGATGAATCCCCAAGCATCAACTTGCAAAACATCTAGATTTCCTTCCCGAAAGTGGAGCGGTGGCATGGGACGACCTCTGAGCAACAGGGGAGCTGGGAAAGACATGTTTATGCTGCAGTTTAGGGATATCAAAAGAGAAATGGAGAATAATCTAGATGGCCCTTATGTACTTCTGCGTATGGAATGGTTTGCATCAAAATGAGACTTATTGGTTGCCTATTGCAACAATCGAGAACAAGGAGTAACACTCACGCAAAATGGAGTAAAACATTTATACACAAACCAAATTACTTGCATGATATGGATGGAAAATCATGTTATCTATACCCTTGACTCTTACCTCTCCTCTTTTTCATGCCCCTCCTATTCTTCCTTTGGGTGAAATAGCTCATACACCCATAAAACGCAAAGTGTGACTCTCATCCACCTGTCGTTTGGAAGAAAAGCAACGATCCACCCATGGTTTGGAAGAAAAGTAACCATCCGCCCCACCATGCGTTCCAAAAGCAACCATCTGCCCAGCCTCTACAACAAAATCAACCGACCGCCCACCCCTTCATGCTGGATCACAGCATGTGTTTTGGATCTGGCATGGAGAAAAGTGTAATGGTGCATTCGTCTAAGACATTGTGAATGACAACAATCATGTCATGCATTACTACTACATGGTAGGTAGTGAGAACATGACATCGTTTTTAGCGTTTTTGGGTTCCTTGGGTATGTTTTTTGCAACGTTGGCATATGTCTTATTTTATGTACAGCATTGTCATATTCGTAGTTTTATGTGCGATGTTGTCATATGCATTATCTTTTGTGCAGCATTTTCATATGCGTTGTTTTGTGCGCAAAATGGTACATCAGCTATATAGTTTAAAAAACTGGGTATATGTGCCCTGCTCCACATCCCCCTTGTCCTCTCCATTCTCCTCCTCTTTCTTCTCATTAACCTCCCAATCCACCTCCTCTTCCACCCCTTCCTACTGCTCTCCCCCCCCCTCCATTCCAACCTCCCCCTCCTCCCCCTCTTCCTCCTCTTCCTCCTCCTACTCCTTGTCCTCCTCCTTCTCCCCCTCCTCCTCCTCCTCCTCCTCCTCCTCCTCAATAGCCTCTTCCTCCTCATCCTCTTGCTCCTCCTTTTCATAATTCTCTCCATCATACGCCTTCTTCTCCCTCTCATCTTGGTCCTCTTCCCCCCCCCCCTTCTCCTCTACCTTTGGTTGAGAAATTGACCTGAATAGATTAGTGGGCATGCTTACCGTGCGATGTTGAACCATGTACTAGTGTGCCTCGATGGATGACGTTGACATGTGGCAGTGACATACTATTACACTAGGTTTTCTTGAGTTGTCCGTCAGCCATGGTCTGTTGGCCATGCTCATTGGTGATGGAGAAGAACGGTTGAATGATGCAGCCATGTTGAAGTAGTCGACGACATTCATGGTCATGATGGACATTACAATGCTAGATCCTGTTGTGCACATGGTCTAAACATGATTTTTGTCCCAATCACAATGTTTCGCAATGGCTACGAGCTGTTTAGAAAATCCCTGCGTGTCGATCAAGCGAGATGGTGCATACTTGTGTTCTCGATCAATGCGCCGTTCATTGCTAGGGTAATTCTCATCTTAATTCTACTTCTTTATCTTTCTTTAGCACCTTCCCTTTCCTTTATTCTTTTGTCTTGTTTCTCCTCCAATTCAATAGTGCATTGAAAGGGGGCATACGGGTCGGAGGACATTCTTATGAGATGATGAAATCCAAAATCCCATTTGAAAGTAGTGGGAGTATTTGCTATCACTTGGCAGTTGTAAAGTGGCTTTTGGTATACAAAATTATCGGTGAGGAAAACAATGGTTTGTGAAAAACTCCCCCTGAAAGGAGGGAGGTTGTGACCTGTGAAAAAACCACAAGGTTCAAGATTGGGCCATGGCATGTGACTCATGGGAAAGCCTTGTAATCAACTAAAAACTAGAGGCAATACATCAATATGTTCAAAATTGGACACCCCGAAGGTGGTCATGCCACAATCAGGTTGACTTCGGCATATTGGGAGCGGAATTCCCTGAGAAGGACATGCGTATAGTAGAACAAAATCTTTTGCCTTCTTTCCTAACCTTGTTTGAATGAACCTTTCTGGCTTCCTTTCACACAATGACCCAAAAAAGAGCACAGAAGGGATACCATACCAGTAATTACATTTGAGTAACATGTTTTTTTTCTCCTTCAAGTACGACTTTGGTCATTATTCAACTTCGCCCCACACGAATGACATGAAACTTCATCATGGATCAAGAGACGTTTTACCTATTCCTAATTGAAAGGTGCTACAAAGTACTTACATCACAAAAGTTGATTGAGATTTGGAAAGGACTTGATTGTAAACAACAAATACCAGAGAAATTTGGACAACATCTTATGAGAATGTGTAGAAAAGATTAAGTTTATAGTAAGATGAAATTTTAATCCTACAAACATAGAATGTGTAGTGTTGCTACGTGGAATAGCGACATAATGTTGAATGCACCAACCGGTATCTATTCGTACACCTTCAAGCATACCTAACTCGTTTTCATTGAGACTTCTATGTAGAGTCCCTCCTTAAATTCAACTATACCTTTCGATATCGGCCTGGTGAGGTGAGTATAGGTTGCTCATAACCGCCACCCAGATCCAATGGACTAGATCAGCAATGTGCTTTAGCATGTATGGCAGCATGTAATACATGAAATCGGACAACCAAGGTCTGGCTTGGCACACCATAAATGCTTCACATGTTCATGTGCCTGGTCATTATGCCACTAATCAATAAACTTTTGTGTGTGACACTGGATGATTGTTATAAATGAAGTCACATACAAGTCAGTTAGATGGCCATAACACCATGGATGAAATTCAATGGCTTTGGGATATGAAAACAATTATGAGAGCTATAAAAATGATACAAATGAAGGAATATGTGGAATTAACTACAAGGTAATCTTGAAATACCTTTCATACAACAAGAATGATGGCTTATCACGCTATTGCTCCCTCTTGGTTTTGATTCAATGTGCAATATGCTCACTTGCCTTAACAAAATGACACCTGTCATGGTGATGACTATCAAATTCACCACCAAGGGAGTTAAACTGGTTGTTTCACATCATACTTTATGTATGAAATCTACTACCATGACCCTCACAAAGGATTCACTGGCTAGACTTGGCAAGGGACTTGCTTTGCACGAAGGAAGCCAGGGAACAAAAAACCATTTCAATATAATGAAACATGATGTTTGAAATTCAACCAAATAGAGAAAAGAATAGGTGCTATTAATGAATGTTTTACAAGTTCCACAGCACATATTTGATAGCTAAAAATGCAAAGGAAATGCTTGGCTACACCCATGATTATAGGAGAATATTTGTCTAAGGAGGTGAGTTACTTGCAGCGATAATCCATGATCATAATGTATGTTCAAAGAAGACATCATCCATAGAAATCCAACTTCATAGCTTTAGAAGATTTAAAGAGAACATTTGGTTTATGATGGAGCATTCGCAAGCATCAATGAAAGGATTGGTTGCACCTCACTCTATTGGTGGGACTTTCAACGTTGCAATATGGCTTGAGCTTTTGGGGGCTTGCGCCTTTGGAAATCATTGGGTGCACAAGGAATCAGGTTGGTCTTGGAGGTGTAAAACAACCATAACACAAAGTTTACTTGTTGTAAAATGAGGTGCGATTACAAAAGCTTCATCAGCGCATTGCGGTCATGGTGATGCTTTACAATGTGAACCCATTATCTATTGTCAAAGGGGATCACACTTGTTCACAACTCATGCCATTGGAAGAATACGCATTTTCTTCATTGCGTTTGAAGGATGTTGGCATGAGAACGGATGACATATCACCACCCTTATCATCTTGTCCATCACAAGTGACATACTCCCCCTTGTACTCATTCTTGGAGGCAAGGCCAATCAGTGCTTGTTGCGTGGATCCAATACATGTAAGATGGAAGAAGCAATGACACACCTCACTTGAATGCCAAATCACTTAGCGAATGGTGACACCACCCATGAGTGGGTGAGCAGCTTCATTGGACCTTACTACACAACCATGTGTATGAAGTTGAGTCTAGGAGCAGGTTAGTCAAACATGCTACTCATTCTTAACACTTAGTGGCCCCATGCATGCACATTGTTTCTGGATTGGCTGACTGAATACTACCCTTACATCTACACACCAAAAATTCTTCAATGTTGCACGTTGAAGGCATAACCATGTGAAGATGGCATCATGTATCCTCTAAAGAACAAGATTGAAGAGTGCTATGCTGCTTGGGGCATTGAATACACCCGTGAAGGCCTCTCAAAGAGAAGGCATGTCATCGTTTCTATGATATGTTGGAACACCTTTGCAACAAATGTTTGGTGAAGGCCACTTAGACAAAGGCCAAATTATTACATGGTTCTCATCCCAATTTTTAGCAAGATGATCCTCCCTTCACATGGGAGCCTTGTTTGGTTAAGCAACGATTGAGGAAGAAGATTCTCTATCTTAAACAGAAAGGATGTTTTTCTCCCTCATTTTTGTGTGCTTAGCGATTATAAGAATATCCTATGTGTGTTTTCATTTTTGCTAACATCACACTTGAAACCACACTATAGAAAATGATGTCATTCTTGTTGAGTCCCGTTCACGTGCAAGTTCTATCAAACTGACACAACGAATGCATTTTTCATGCCCAACATCATGTTCACTTAGGACTCGTAGGACATGATACATGTTAACAAAAGTTGAGCAATTTGCCTAATTTTGTTTAGCTTTCATCATGCAGAAGTAATCTGAAAAATATAAAGATCAATAAGGTGCTTTGATTTACGGAAAAGCCTTAAATAATTGTGCCATGTCTTCTCCATTTTATTGACGGGGTTGGGTTTTGGGTGTTATAGAGTCCACCAAGTCTACCCAACCCATAGGGTGCAGGGGCTTGGAAGGGGGGGGGGGTAACGCGCTGAAGCAGAAGCATCAGTGGTCACACTTTAGATAGGTCACGAGCTTTTGGTGCATTAAAATCTCATGCACATCTTTGAAGCCACCACGGAGCATGACTGTCTAGGCAAATCCATCTGTACTATCCGAACAACAAGTGTATATGTTTTTTTTTCAATAAGTAATTCTTCAATTTGTGGAGTTTCCAATGGCTATTGGACGTGGTGCGATTGAGCTGACTGCCGGCTAGAATCTCCTAGTCCTTTTTTGGCCTATGGTCATAACTAAATAAGGCATGAGGGGGCTACCTAACCACCAAATAAGTTTTTAAGCTGAATTCAGTGTCCTGGGTCATGACGTCATGGTGGAGGGTTAAGGTTTGGGTGTTTTGTCCAAAGAACTGACTTCCACATTCAAGAGGAGGCCAATTCTATGCTACATGAGAGTTTTTTTTTGACAAGGGCTCTGAAAACATAATCTTGAACAAGCATGAGCTTATGCTCTTTTTTTAGCTGACCCATGAGGAAGGGAAGGCATCAACATTGATTGATGCAATGGAGGCTTGATCTCGGGGGTTCATATCGCCGTGATTGATGTTTTCCAAACCTTAGTCCATCTCGTCCACTGCTCAAAAGGCTAGGGACCCAATAGAGCCACATGGTGCTACACATGACAAATGAGACATCAAAATTTGATAGGATTTTTTATACTCCTTGCTCGATTGTGATAAACAAACGCTCCATGTGTCTAGTACCAACGCCAAGCCCGCTTACAGGCCATTACATCACCGCTCTTTTCATTGGGTGCTCCAACACTGGTTCGTAGCAACCTCGCCACACATCTGCACGTGTCCACCACGTATGCAACTTCCACACGGTGGCAAGTTAAGGTATGGGGAGGTGCTCTCACGTTGGACGACCTAGCAACTGCACCAAGTGAGAGTTGGTGAACATTGGCGTTTTTGTGCACGACAACACTTTTTCCTCAAGTGTCCAACATGGATGAATGTCCATCTTGTCACCTCGCAAGCAATACCTTCACATGTGGCCAGTGACGGAAGCAGGGAGTAGCGACTCGGGAGGTGCTGTTGAGTTGCTACAACTCCGAGGCTGTAGCAACTCGTAGCAACTTTGAGTCACCTTGCTAGAAGTTCGCGGGCTTCTTCGCAGTCAGCCATGACTTCAGCTCGAGTTGAGCTTGCGTCATGCTCTGACATGGCAAGGGAGGTTGAGTTGCAGAAGAATGCAATTTCAGCATGGTTTTTAAGGTAGCAGACAAAAATGACCAATCACATTACGAGCAGAAATGACCACCCCGTGAACTGGCACACAAAATTAACCAATCGCTATATGAGCACAAAAATTTGTCCACCCCGTAAAATAGCACAAAAGAATTTCCTGTGCAAAAATGTCCACTCTTAGAAAAGTACACAAACATGTCCAGTGCGTAGGTGACGCCATTTGGCAACAGACCCTTGCAAAATCGTTATAGCCTTCCTAATTTGCAATGTTTGTTTCTCTCTTTAAAAGAAAGGTCAAGTAAGTGAAATCACGGTGAGAAGGTGTACTTCACTCCCTTAACACAACAACACCTCAGGTAACAAAGTTCGATACACTCCTTCCTTTTCTTGCACGGAGTGAGTTGAGGTTGAAATGTTTGTGTGTTGTTTAATGTTCGGATAATTGTTTGTCCTACCGAGAAGTAGCACACACAAAGTTTTCCACCTAGACTCACTCCAAACAAGGAAAAAGAAAGTTTTTGTAAACTTCTTTGCCTTGGGGTCTTGTTTCAAATACGGAGTGAGACACACATTTCAACAGAATCTGCACTTACTTGAACTTCATTTAAAAGAGAGAAACAACTATTGCAAAGTATAAAGGCCATAAAATATTTGCAAGGGTTTACTGCCGCGTTACATCACCTTTGCGCACTAGATATATTTGTGTGCTTTTTTGCAAGAGGAGTTTTTTTGCACTGGATACTTTTGTGTTCTAGTTAACGCGGTGGACACATTTGTGTCCTCATATAGTGACTGGACCATTTTGTATGATAATTGACGAGGTGGACATTGTCGTGTTATCTTACAGAGACGGGCCATTGCTGTATGCCACTGTAGAAGCCTTGCTATGATTGTATTTTTTCTCGGTTGAGTTGCTAAGTTGTGAGGACAACCATTGCCCGTCCATGTTGTGATTTGATTCGATAAATACTGGATCGGTTGGACGAGGCTATTGCGTGGTTCCGGAACTTGTTTTTGGGTTACATAGCAACCCTATTGTGGTCGCTTGGCTGCCCGCGTTTTTGTCGTGTAGTGGAGATTATTTTTAGCAAAGTTGTGCGACGGGGAGACGTCGAGAAAATCAACCCCACGGTCAAGACATGGATGCTAACGTTCCCGGCTAGGGTGACAAAGGAGAGGGGATGAATCTGCATCAAAACGCACGATAGTTGTGTTTCTTGTGTAATAAAAACCTTTGTTTGTAATTCTAATGCTAAATCTTAATCTTAACTTAGCAGTGTAAAGTTTTAGGGCTTTTTTCATGTAATGCTTTTTTTGAGATGGCATTGTACGAAGATAATTGATTTAAATTACATTTCAATTTAAAGTTTTAAACACTGAAATGATTAAAAACTTATTTGAGCCTTTCCTTTCAAACATTGTTTTTACCAATTTCACCAATGTACCACAAGTTGCATTGTGCATGTAAAAGACATTAGAAAGGACACCAAGAGGTCTTTTCTTGATACTTTAGAAAACAAAATACTGTTATCTTACAAATTTTTGGGTCGACTCATTTATTTCGCTTCATTAGGATATATGCATCGGTGTCATTACTATGTGAGGTTTTTTTGCTATGGGATTTTGACATTACACAACATGACTAGATGACACACGATGTAACATGAGATAACATGACACAACACATGATACAACATTAGACACCACAACATGACACATCGCATCATGAGATGACACCGTACGACACGACATGACGCGACGCGATGCAACACGAAACGACACGACGCGGCACGACGCGGCACAACACAACACTATAGAGCAAGACACAACACGGTTTGACAAGCTACAACACGACATGACACGGTACGACACAATTTGACTAAACATGACACCACCTGACATGAAATGGCACAAAACAACACGATTGGTACGTCACGACACGACTCGACACGACACAACACAACACGACACAACACGACATGGCACGACACAACACAACACGGCACAACACGACACGACACGACACGACACGACACGACATGAAACGGCACGGCACGGCACGACACGACACGACACGACACGACACGACACGACATGAAACGGCACGGCACGGCACGACACGACACGACACGACACGACACGAGTCGACACGAGTTGACACGACTCTACACGACACCACACAACATGACACGACGTGACACGACACGACACAAAATGACACGACACGACATGACACGACATGACGTGAAACAACACGGCACAACACGACACGACACACAACCACACGACACCACACAACTCGACACCACACGGTACGACACGACACAACATGACTCGTAACGACACGACAGCACACTACACGACACGATAGCACGCAACACGACACAACCGCACACGACACGACACGATACCACACAACACGACGGGACAAGAAACGACACGACAACAATCGACACAACACGACACGATATGACATGACAGGACACCACATGACAGGAAACAACACGAAACGAAACAAAACAAGACAACACGAATTGACTCGACACGACACAACATGGCATGAAACGACACAACATGAAACGGGACGACACGACACGGCACGACACACGACACGACACGACACGACACGACACGACATGACACAATGCGACACGACATGACACGATGCGACATGACATAACAGGACATGATACGACATGACACGACATGTCACGACACGACATGACACGACACGATACGATACGACACGACATGACACGACACGACACGACACGACACGACACGACACGACACGACACGACACAACACGACACGACACGAAACAACACGACACGACACGACATGACACGACACGACACGACACGTCACGACACGACACGAAACGACATGAAACGACACGACACGACATGACACAACACTACACAACACTATGAAACACAACGTCACACATGGTCTAAATGAATTAAGGTTATCTCTAGTCCATTGATAACTTCAACGTAACATTTACGATGCATGTTCTTATGTTCTTGCTATGTTACTTAAAAAATATGAGCATTGGGAATCCGACCCATGCCATTGCTCACGTACACAAACATGGAGATAGTAGATAAGCAAAACATATCACAACACTTACCTTATTACCTTGTTAGTTGGTTTGTTGCATGTTAGAGAGGATAGATTTGCACTTTGGTATTCTATTTGTTGCATGGATATGGAGCTTTGCGATTGGAATTCAAGAGCGTACTTGGTTGCATACGTTTTTGCAAAGATACCCCTGTCTAGGCAAAGAGTACCCATGAGCACGGGCCTTTGCACATACAACTCCGCCTCATGATCGCGAGGGTCTACAATATACACATGCACATAGGTGGTGCATGAGATAAGTTTTTCGTTTGTTGCATGGATATAGGGCCTTGTAATTGGAATTGAACAGCGTACTTGGTTGCATATGTTTTTGCAAAGATACTCCTGTCTGGGCAAAGAGAAACCATGAGTAGGGGCGTTTACAAATTCAACTCCGCCTCATGATCGCGAGGGTGTACAATACACGCATGCACATACGTGGTGCATGAGATCAGGTTTTCATTTGTTGCATGGATATAGGGCTTTGGAATTGGAATTCAATAGCGTACTTGGTTGCATACGTTTTTGCAAAGATATCCCTGTCTAGGCAAAGAGTAACCATGAGCAGGGGCCTTTGCACATTCAACCCCGCCTCATGATCGCGAGGGTGTACAATATACGCATGCACGTACGTGGTGCATGAGATCAGTTTTTAATGATGTTTTTTACATTGGTAAAAGCAGGATACTTAAAAGGTACAAGTACGGTTATCATTCTCATTACTTGAAAGAATCACAATGGCGATGATTGCCATTGGAATTCACAAAACAATGACAATGATTGTCATTGCAACAAGGTGAAGAATACAATTGTTATGTAGGGTTGGGATCCGTATGATGAATGAGTGCATGAGTGAGATGAAGTGGGTGGGTGGGTGGGTGGGTGCGTGGATGGATGGGTGTGTGAGTGAGTGAGTGACTGAGTGAGTGAGTGAGTGAGTGAATGAGTGAGTGAGTGAGTAAGTGAGTGAGTGCGTTAGTGAGAGAGTGAGTGAGTGTGAGTGAGCGAGCGAGTGAGCAAGCGAGTGAGCGAGTAACTGACAGAGTGACTGAGCGTGTGAGTGGGTGGATGGGTGAGTGAGTGAGTGGATGGGTGAGTGAGTGGGGGAGTGAGTGAGAGTGAGTGGGTGGGTGGGTGAGTCGTCGCGGTCACCGTTGCCATTGTCCCTTGCTGTCGGTGTTGCCATTGCCGCGCCATCGCCGTTGCCGTACCATTGCCGTCATTGTCACTAACATGACATCACACCACATCTGATGACATCACACTACATCACAACATGTCACATCACATTACATTGATTGCATCAAATCGCATCGCATCGATTGCATCCCATTACATCTCACGCTGAATCGGATGGCATCTCATTGATTTGCATCGAACTGCTTTACATCGCATCACACTGAATCAGTGTCACTATCACTGTCACTATTATTGTCGCATCACATCACAATCACAACAAATCACATTGCATCATATCAAAACACAATTTATTACATGACAGCACATATCCTTCAGTATTTAAGATGAATTGCAAGCACAACTGCAAAGTAGTGAACCTCAAGATGATCACGTACTAATAAACAACTAACTACAAGCAAACAGAGATGAAGAACAAAACAGAACTACAGCTAAGCAACACAGAAAGAACAAAGGGGATGGGGTGGGGAGAGGAGAGAGAGAGAAAGAGAGAGAGAGAGAGAGAGAGAGAGAGAGGGAGAGAGAGAGAGGGAGAGAGGGAGAGAGAGAGAGAGAGAGAGAGAGAGAGAGAGAGATTGAGCGAGCGAGTGAGTGATTGAGTGAGTGAGTGAGTGAGAGAGTGAGAGAGCAAGAGAGTGAGTGAGTGAGTGAGTGAGTGAGTAGCTGCTGCCACACCATGATGTGCCCTGGAAATCCACAATGGGCCATGCCATGTCATGCCATTCCGTGCATGTGATGCCATCCCATGTCACTTCGTATCATGCAATTCCATGCCATCCCATGCCATGCCATGTATTATGATGCCATTCCGTCACAGCAATGACATGCCATGCCTTTCCATACCGTGGAATGTCATGCCGTGCAATGGCATTCCAGACCTATACGGGTGACGTTGCTGTTGCTGTCAGTGTTGACATCAACATCGCCGCTGCTTGCTGTCGTTGTTGCCGTCGTCACCGCCATGGCCATCACCGTCACCATCGCCGTCGCCGTCGTCGTTTTTGTCGCTGTCGCCAACGCTATCATTGTTGTTGTCACACACACACACACATGGCATCACATCACATCACATCGTGTCTTGTCGCTTGCTCTACTAATGATGTCGATGTCAATACGATGTCAATGTCGGTTATGATGTCGATGTTGATGTCAATGTCATATTCTATGTCACAGCCTTTATCACACTCTATCTCGCAGTCTAGGTCAAGGTCGATATTGATGTCGATGTCGACGTCGATACCGATGTTGACGCTGATGTCGTTGTCGCTGTCACTGCCACTGCCGCTACTGCCGCTGTCGCTGCCATTGCCGCTCTCGCTGTCATTGTCATTGTCACTAATGCTATCGCTATTGCTCTCACATCACATCAGTGTGCATCTTATTGCATCCCATCACATCGCATTGAATTGCATCACATCACATAGCATTGCATCACATTGCATTGTGTCTTAGAGCATCACATTACATTGCATCACATCACATCATATCAAATCACATCACATCACATCACATCACACCTCATCAACCCAACTGCAGCCCCCCCAACTGCAATGGCATTCCATACCTTTGCGGGTGACGTTGCTGTTGCTATCACTATTGACATCAACATTGCACCGCCGTCGCTGTCGCTGTCGCTGTTGCCTTCGCCATCGCTGTCATCACCGCCATCGCCATCACCGTCACCATCGCCATCACCTTCGCCGTTGCCATCGCCATCACCGTCACCGTCGCCGTCGCCAGGCGTCACATCACATCACATCACATCACATCGACAGTGACATCGACAGCACCCCCCCATCCCCCCCCACTCGCACCCCCCCCACCTGCA
>SZWC01002947.1:114711-144876 GCA_023375785.1 Penium margaritaceum | reverse complement strand
CGCACGCACGCACGCGCGCACGCGCGCACGCACGCACGCGCGCACGCGCGCACGCGCGCACGCACGCACGCACGCACGCACGCACGCACTCACGCACTCACGCATGCACGCACTCACTCCCGACAACCTCTTCGTGTCTAAATCAGCGTGTGGTTGGTGGTCGGGTCGGAGGTCGATGGTCGGTGGTAGGTGGTTGCTGTCCAGCTTCTTGCTAGAGAGTCACAACGGCGACAATGCGGCCGTTCGGAAGTCGCATGTGGAGTGAGGTCGCAGCAGCCGCGGCGGCAACAGCAGCAGCAGTGGCAGTCGTTTCTTCTGATGGGCAAGTGAGAGGGAACGCGGGGACTGTGCCCACACAGCGACGCAGAGGCATGTGCGACCCGACCTTTTCGGGTTACATTTAGTACGGGGGATAAATTGAAGAGAGGCGCCTATTCTGACCCACTTGACGACCATTACCTCATATCCAAAGTCATTGATAGATGATGCCGCAGTGCTTCCTGGTCTCTCTGAGAGGCCTTTCTTGGGAGCGCCCTGCCATCTGATATCCACGTTTTTCTGCCAAATGGAGCAAAGATGGTGAACAGGTAGAATTTGCGAGGCAGAACACGATTGATTATTTGGTACACTTGACCAATACATTATTAGCGGTAGGTGTACTTCGATGACAAGTTTCGAAATGATGGAGCACACGTATGCAAGTGTTGAGTTACAAATGAGACGTATTCAGGGTCGTTGGGTCGATCGTCGAGCGACGCATGTGGAGTCGCATCGTGAGTGGTTGGATCGAGAAGCTGAGCCAAGGAATCGGGGGGCTTTGAAGATCGAAGACGAAGATGCGAGATGCATCCTTATAAATTTCGATACATCTTGATGAGTCAAGAAGTCAACCGAAAGGTCGTGACACTTCTATCGTCAATTCTAGAAAACAATCAAAGTTGTCACAAAGTACGACAAGGTCCGCCGAAGGGCGAGGGCAGCTGGCCGAATTGCCCTCGATCTTCGGATTAAAAATCGAGGTCTCGAAGCGCGGTGGGATTTTTTTGTAATGACACAAATGCCCACTCGAAAAGTTTAAGGACTTTTGTATGTTTGGTACGTAACACCCCCCCCCCCCTCCCCACCCCTTTTGGCCGTAACGTCCCGACACACGTAGAGATGTCGCCCAGTAACGGCGGTAGTGTCCGTCGACTAGATGATCGACGTCTCGGAGGTTGTCATAAGGCTCGAGCTGTTATGCGCGGCGTCGTAGCCATGCCACTTGACAAGAATTTCTTTTGTTTTGCCTCGTTGTTGATGGCCAAAGATGTCCTTGATGACATACTCCTTGTCCTCTTCCACTTGTATAGGTGGAGGGGGAGGCACATCCCTGCCGGGGAAGTTCTCTCCGAGGTCCCGGTAGTGCTTGAGTTTGCTGGTATGGAACGCTGGGTGGATTTGCATGGTGTGGGGGAGTTTCAGTCGCGCAACCACGGGGGTCTACATGCGCTTGAGCTTAAGCAGGCCCAACCATCGGGGTTTGAGCTTGGAATAGTTGGCTCAGCAGAGTTTGATGTTTGCCAAACTGAGGAGAAATTTTTTGCCAACGGCGTACACATCGTCGTTGCAATGTCGGTCCACTGTTGCTTTGGGTGTATAATCCGGCTGGTGTAGCGGGAATTTTGCCATATACCACTTTGAACAGAGATTTACCCGTTGTGGTGCAGTTCGCCGAATTGTATGCAATTTGGAGGTTGGGAGTTTTTGTGCCCAATCCGTCCCGTGTGGTTCGCATAATGTTCAAAGAAGTTGCTCGAGCGTCTTGTTTGTCTGCTCGATTTGGCCGTCGGTTTGAGGGTGGAAAGCCAATTAAAGCTAGATCCGACTATCATAGCGAGTCATTCGTTTGCGTCAGAAGCGGTTGGTGAATTGACCATCCCTGTCGCTCGTGATGGTTCTTGGCACGCCATGTAGCCGTACGATGCTGTTTAGAAACAGCCGTGCTGTGCCTTCGGCGGTGACCGTGGTCGTCGTTGGGATAAAGTAAGACATGTTGGAGAACTTGTCGACAACCAAGAGGATTGTGTCATATCCCTCGGTTGTGACTGGTAATCCCGTGACAAATTCCATGGAGATGTCGGTCCATAGTTACGTCGGAATGGGGAGGGGCTGCAGAAGTCCGGGTGGCCGCGTGCGATTGTATCTTTTTTTCGCTAACACGTGTCGTAGGATTTGCAAAAGTTGGCCACGTTGGTTTGCATATTGTCCCACCAGTAGTGCTTCTCTAGCTTCTTCAACGACTTGTCTTCTCTGAAATGTCCACCTGGACTGGTGTCGTGCCACTCTTCAAGGAGCATGTGGCATAGTTCATCGTTTGGGGGAACGACCACCTGGCGAGTGAATTGTCGCCGCCAATAGGTTGCGGCATTCCTGAAGTTTTCCTTGTCGTATCCGCCATGCTGGTCGTAGCCTTGTGTGAACAACTGCTTGAGACATGGATCTCGTTGTAGCTGTAGTGTTGCTGCCTCATCCATCAGATCTGATTGGCGGCCGAGCGCGTCTAGTAGGTTGGTTTTGCCTGGCCGGTTCTGGATATCATAGTCGAACCCAGTTTTGGGGAACTCCATCTATCAGGTTTGACGTCGACTGATGTTTGACTGCATGTTCAAATTTCTCAGCGCATGATGGTCGGTGCGTATGAAACATCGGCGGCATTCAAGATAACACCACAATGTCTTAAATGCATGTACGACTGCCAGCATTTCCTTCTCATGTACGGTGTAGTTGAATTACGGGTCTGCAAACTTCACGACATGTATGCGACCGGTTGCTCTTCGTTGCCATTATGTTGTAGGAGGACCGCGCCGATGGCTCGATCGGAAGCGTTGGAAGCCATGACGTAGTCGACCGTTGGATCGACAAATCATACGGTTGGCGCAGAGGTCTGAGCGTATCACAATGCAGTGAACGCTTCTTGTTTGCTGTCTTTCCACCTCCAATTGCTTGTTTTCAAGTGAGATCAAAAAGAGGTGCTGACACTCGGGCGTAATCCCTTATGAAGCACCGGTAGCAATTACAGAAGCCAGGAAAAACTTGAACGTCTTGGACATTGGTCGGTGTCGGCCAACCAGCAAGTGCTGTCACTTTTTTTGGATCCATGGTGATCTGTCCACCGCTGATGACGTGACCCCAAAACTCGATCGAACGGGGACCACAGTCATACTTTGAGAGTTTTCCAAAAACAATCTCACTGTGAACACTTTAAGGAGTTTTCATAGATGTCCATAGTGGTCCTCCGGGGTTCGCCTGTACACCAAAATGTCATCAAGGTACACATGAAAAAAATCGTTGAGGTATGGATAGAAAACGTTGTTCATCGCCACCATGAATGTTCCTGGAGCTATTGTGAATCCGAACAGCATGACCGTGAACTCAAAAAGACCGTAGCGTGTTCAGAACATCTTCTTGATGTCGGCATCTGCCACATGGATCTGGCGATAACCGTTGCGTGAAATTGATTTCGGTGAAAATGCGAGCTCCTCGGAGTTGGTCAAAAAGTTGGTAAGCTCAGGGAAGAGGATAGCGGTTCTCAATGGTAGCGTCATTCAACGCCCGGTAGCCCACGTGCATTGGCGTTTTGCTTGTTTGTGTTTTTACGAATTAGACTGGTATGGTGTATGGTGACCTAGATGGGCAGATGAACCCTTGATCGAGCATCCCGTTGAGTTGTTTTTTCATCTCGGCTAACTCGTGATTGCTCATCCAATAGGCCCCTTGAATTGTGGTCCGGCTGCCCGGTTTCAGCTCGATGCGATGGTCGATGTCACGTTGAGGCGGTAGGGTTTTTGAGAGTTCGTTGGGAAGGAAGTCGGCAAACTCTTGAATGAGAGGTGCAAAGTCTTTGGGTACCATCGCGAACCTTGTTGATGCCGATGAGGCCGATGAGGCGGATGAGTCAGCAATTGCCACTTCCGCTTCCTCCATTGATTTGAAGTGTATGGGCCACGCATGAGCTCCTTGTCGTATGTAGTACTCGGCCACATTGAGCGGTTTTGGCTACACAGGTTGCTGTTTCTTGGCTACCGCGGCTTCCTCTACTAAGTCCAATGTCGTCTTCCATCCAAAGTGCGAAAGTTGTTGCTTGACGCCATTGATTTCCAGGTAGATGTGGCCACTGTTTTAGTCAACCTGCAGATTGTTGTGGTGTAGGAAATTGTAGCGGGAGGGCCGGTTCGGCCCTCCCACCTCGCTGAAGCGAGGGGTGGTTGCGCACCACCCCTCGCGTCAGCGAGGGCTGGCCGGCGGCCAGCACTTCGCTGGCCGCCGGCCAGCTCGCTGCCGGCCGGCTGGACGGCCGGCGGCCGGCCACCGGCCGGCCAGCCACCAGCCGCCGATCGCGGCCTCAGCCCGATCGGCGGCTGAGAGGCCACTAGGGCCTCGAGGGCGAGGCCTCGTGGCCTCGTGCCCTTGCCCCCCCTCGCCCTCCTTGCAAACGAGCAAGAGAGGGCGAGGGATAGGGGGAGCGAGGGTGAGGTCAAAACAACTGGCGCGAAATCGCCAGCGTGCCTCGCACGCGACGATTTCGCGCCAGAACGACAAAAACGTGAATCAAAGTTCGTTTACGATGAACTTCGACATAAAACAAACGAAATAACTCGTGCGAACACACGAGTTCGAGGTAAAAACCCCCGGTTTGGGTCCCAAAACCAGGGGTTTGGTTAAAAACGGAAATGGGCCTCCGGAGACTCGAAAAATTCGAGTCTCCCTGCTCTGGGTCGTTGATGACGATTGCCCCTCAGTCTTGCGAAGGGGGTAAACCCCTGACGCGGACTGAGAACGCCATTCTGCGAACTCCGACGACGACTTCAGAGCAGGAGCTGGAGACTCAGCCCGTTGCAGTGGTTCTCAGAGCCAGATGACCCTCGCGACTAAGGGTTCGACGGAAACGGCGGCTACGTCAGATATAAAATGCCGCCGGCAGCTGCAAGCAGCAGCAGAAACGCCAGAAGGGACTACGGCATCCATACTTCACGGATTGAAGCGCCGTAAACTACGTTGCAGAGCTAGAAAAAAAATTCTACTTGGTGGAGCCACTTCCTTCCAGCCTCTCCACACTTCCCGGGGGCTAGGAGGATTTTTGTGGGGCGGGTTGGGGAGTTCCCACCACTAAAACCACAAAATCCTCCTCATTTTCAAGGCTCCTTCAAACCTCCTTCAAACCTCCTTCATCAATAATTGGGACAGCGTCCCTCCCCAAGCTTAGGGACTCTCACGACCTGAGAGCACCCTAAAAAGAAGGAGGGTGCCACCTTGGGGATTTTTGGCGGCTCCTCCAACGACGCCAGCTCAAGGAGGACGCCGCCAAGGTGCGCAAGACGCGCAAAGAAGACTCAAGAGGAGGCCAATGAAGACAAGAAGACAAGAAGACAACAACAAAAGTAGTCTTTTGTTCTAGACATTGTACTTGCTTCTCTTCTTGCTCTTTGTCTTAGTTTTGTGAGCGGTACTCACACTTCTTGTTACTCCCTTGTATTTTGATTTTCTGTTTTCCTAGATCCTAGTTGCTACCAAGTGCCGTGAGTCACGGCCTAGGAGGACTAGTTTCTAAACCCACGACCTTGTGCCGACGTGGCGGCCTAGGAAAATAGAAATATAAATTGAAATTGCCTCACCGATCGTGAGAGCAACGTCTTAGGAGGCGATTCCTCCTCGTTGTGGGGTGATCCTCACAACAACCTTCACGTGCTAGTTGCACGAGCGACGGGATGGCAAGTGCCGGACCGTCTAGGACCAACAAGGGCAAGGTGGTGACGGCCTCACCACGAGCTCTCGGCGGACTCCAACTTTTGGGAGCCGCCGCCGCGAGCACGGTTGCCAACCCAAAGGCAACCATACCGCCAAGGGCAACCCTACCGCCGAAGGCAACCGACGCCAACCTCGGCGACATCGAGCAGCATGTGGAGGCGAAAAGGGTGCTTGACGAGCACGTTGACGCGCACGTGGGCGACCCCCACGCGATGGACGATGCCATGGAGGAGGATCTCCCGGGGGGATACCCCGACGAAGAGCACGACGTCGATGATGGCGAAGGCGACGAGGATCGCGACCATCGCCATCGTCGTGCGACGAACTCGAGTCAATTGCTCGAGAAGGGCAAGACGCCCGCCGCATCGCCTGAAGCTGCCGACGGCAGCAAGATTGCCGAGAGCAGCAAGGGCGTTGAAAGCAGCCACACGGGAAGTTCCTGCGAGAACGAGCCGGACGACGTCGCCGCGAAGGCAATTCGCGATGACCGTCGTAGGCTCGCGGAGTTCGCTGCCGACGCCGGAGGCCGACTCAAGATCACCACCGGTGGTGGAGATACGGCACCACTCGGAGGAATGGGGGCGGACCCTCCTTCCTACGATGCGGCCGCAATGGGGTAAGGCAGCGCCCACTCGAGCGTCGTTGCCGACGACAGTCTCCTCCGAAAGGTGGGACTCCTTGGAGGCGTGTACGCGAACCGTACCCTCTTGCAGTGGGTAAGGGTGCACGGACAACGCGAGGCCCTGGAGGCTATNTGGCCCACGTCGGGCAGAGCATCACGGACCTTGACCGCGATCGCCAGCTGCAGCGCCTGGCCGCCCATGAGGCAAGCCGCCGATGCAACGACCTCGACAAGGCGTTGCAGAGCGTGACCCAGGTGCGGATGCAACAGCAAGCGCAACGTGCCGCAGCTGCGGATGCCACTGTCGGTGGCAGCGACGACTTGCCTACCTCGACGACTTTGGGATCGGTCATGAACACGTCCTTCCTCCACAGTGTGGAGATCTTCCGAAAGGGCGTGAAGTTGACCGACTGGTTGAACCGCATGGAGCACGTTCTACGTGTCCACAAGGCTCCACTCAGCCAGTGGGGCGACCTTGCCACGACGCAGCTTGAAGACAAACTCTTCAAGTACGTGGTCAAGGAGTGGACTGCACAGCAGCCGCACCTCGAGTGGCAGCCCATGCCGTGGGAGACTTTCTGCGCAATCATGCGCAAGAAGTGCACCCAACGTGAGGAGGCACAGCGCGCCTTCCACAAGATCAAGGACTTCAGGCAGCTGGGCAGCTCGCTCGAATCCTACTTGAGCGAGTTCACTACACTCGTGGAGGAAGCCGAAAGCTTCACCGAGGGCGATGGAACTCAGACGTTCAAGTACCCGGAGTGCATGCTGCTGGAGTACTTGCATGATGGTCTCACCAGCGAGAAGCTGAAGGACAAGACCACCACGACAGCCACTGGCCAAGCTTGGACAAGCTGGAGGGCGTTGCGCGACTACATGAGCGAAGTGTATTCGGCAAACCCGAAACACTACTCTGATGCACGGCCGAACGCGCGTGCACATCAGGGGCGCGACATGCGCGTGGACGCTGCAGGGGCTGGTGGGTCAGCCGGACAGCGAGGCGGGGCCAAGGGCAAGCAGCCTACAAACCCTCCAGCCAAGAAGGCTGGTGGACACAAGGGTCCCAACAACAAGCGCAGCCACGAGAATGACGAGCTACAGGCGGCGCGTGAGCGTCGCAACGCAGCCTTCCGCGAAGGGCTCTGCCACAACTACATGCAGCCGGGCCACTTTAGGGCTCAGTGCCCTGAGGCTGCTAGTGGTGGTCAAGAGGCCACGGCGCTAGCTGCAGCAGCAGCACCTCGTGGGGATGGTGCAAGAGGAGGCCGCAGACAAGGCCGTGGACAGGGTCGCGGTCGCGGCAATGGGCCCGGCCGTGGTAACGGACAGGGCCGTGGGGCGGGTTTTCCCCACCCCTGAGTGACGTCAGTGGGGACCACTCTGGGGTAAAACTGGATCACGAGTGTGAGTTCATGTTTTCTGAGGAGGATGTTAAACAATTTGAGTTTTTGATGAGTTCAAATTTCTCTGTTGTCTTCTCCCCTCTCATTGAACCTCATTCTGCACTTGCTGATCGACATTGCCCACTAAACATTGCATCACCAGACGAGATGCATGACCGAACCTGCTTAGTGGTGGCGACACCAACCACTGTGCAAGAGTTGTGTAACACAGTGATTGAAGCAAACGCCCTCAAAGCGATGAGCTCAATCACATTCACAGTACCTTTCGTCGACGATTTCGACCCAATGAAATTTAAAGACTGGAAGGTGCTGGCCGAATTCACACGTGCCCATAAGATGTGGACTTGAGTGGGTGAATCATGGGAGTTGCGACGCCCGTCGTACAGATTCCGTGTTTATCACAAGCTCGCCTTACCGTCGTCGAGTCTGTTCACTCGGAAGAGTGGAGGCAACATGGCGATGCAGTTCAAAGGACACCTAGCTGGTGCTCCCGTGAACGTACTTGCTGACACTGGAGGAGACGACTCTTTTGTTAGCCTTGGCTTTACCCGTCAGGTTGGCCTGAAGTACGAGCCATCGAATGGCGCAGTTGTTGTCGGTGACAACCGTACGGTACCCGTGATCGGTACTTGTAAAGCAAAAATTTGTATTCAAGGGTACACACAGAGTGTCACATTGAAGGTACTCAACCTTCTTGACCCGTTTGACGCGATGCTAGGCAATCCCTGGCTCCGTGACAACAAGGCTCTAATGTGCTTTGAATCAAAGTGTTTGATCCTCCGAAAAGGACAACGCCACTTTACGTTGATTCCAAGTACGGAATTATCACCGACCCGACTCAAAGTCCATGCCAGCTTGTCTACAATGCAGGTCAAGAGACGTATTCGACAAGGTCGTCGATACTTCTTGGCTTAGCTGCAAAAAGTGGAGGACGACGTGACGGAAGACACGTCACAAGAGATCAGATCTCTATTGGCAGAGTTCTCGGATGTATTCCAAGACCCACTGGCTGGGCTTCCACCAGAAAGACACATGGGCCACACGATTCCGCTGCAACCGGAGGCGACTCCTCCGTTCAGACCCATGTATCGCCTTAGTCCAGCAGAAAGGCAAGAGGCCGAACGCCAAATCAAAGAGTACCTTGCAAAAGGATGGATCGAGCCAAGTAACTCGCCGTACGGTGCGCCGATCCTTTTTGTGAACAAAAAGGACGGTGGTTTATGCATGTGCGTGGATTACCGGGCGTTGAACAAGCTGACGATGAAAAATCGATTCCCCTTACCGCGGATTGAGGACCTTTTTGACCAAATCCAAGGTGCAAAAGTATTTTTGTCCTTGGATTTGTCTCAAGGGTACCATCAAATCCGCATCACAGAAGATGATGTGCCCAAAACCGCGTTTCAAACGCACATGGGACACTATCAGTTCCGAGTGTTATGCTTCGGGCTTACAAATGCCCCAGCAACCTTCCAGGGAGAAATGAACCGAACGTTCGCCAAGCAACTCGGACAGTTTGTCTTGGTTTACCTGGATGACATCCTGGTTTTCTCCAAATCAATGGAAGAGCACATAGAACATTTGTGCGAAGTTCTCGCAATCCTTCGGGAACAGAAGTTCTATGCGAAAGTGAGCAAGTGCAAGTTTGCACAAGATGAGCTCGAATACCTTGGACATATCGTCGGCAAAGACGGCATCCGTGTCGACCCACGAAAGGTCCAAGCCGTTGTGGACTGGCCACGCCCCGACAATGTTGGGCAGATTCGGTCTTTCCTCAGCCTTGTAAACTACTTTCGACGGTTTATGCAAGGGTATTCGACCCTGGTAGCACCGCTAACCAGGCTCACACGAAAAGACGTGCGTTGGGAATGGACACCTGATTGCGAGAACGCATTCCTCAAAGTCAAAGAGCTTCTATCCACGGCGCCCGTCCTAGCTCTTCCGGATCCATCGCAACCGTGGGAGGTTCAATGTGATGCATCGGTATTAGGACTCGGAGCCGTCCTCATGCAGAACGGTCACCCAGTTGCGTATGAGAGCCGGAAGCTCATCCCCGCGGAAACGCGGTACACGACTGGGGATCAAGAGCTCCTTGCGGTAGTACACGCTTTCAAGATGTGGCGTTGCTACCTCGAGGGTGCTGAAGGGGGTGTGGCGGTTGTGACCGACCATAATCCATTGGTGTTTTTCCAAACGCAACCGAACCTGTCAAGACGACAAGCGCGTTGGAGCGAATACCTGAGTCGATTCTCGTTCACATGGGAATATTGGCCAGGACGCATCAATGTGGCCGATCCACTAAGCCGACAACCTATGGAAATTAAAGCAACCACCGAGGTCAGTGGGTGTTTTATGGCCATTGTAACAGCAACCGTACAACCATCAGATCCCCCTGCACCTCTGCGGCAACCACCACGAGAGATTATCCATTACAAAGGATTTGTAAACAGGATCCGGATGGGATACTGTGTGGATTCTTGGTTTCAAGACTCTCGAAATCTGGACAAGTACGGCTTGGTGGAGGCCGCAGGAATCTTCTGGCACGGAGAACAAGTTGTTGTGCCAAACTCGGGAGACCTTCGAGCAAAGGTTATCTCCCAGTTCCACGACCCGCCGGTCGCAGGTCACGTGGGACCCCGAAAGACCGGACATGCACTCTCGGACCACTTTTGGTGGCCAGGGTGGAGTGTCGATGTCCGAAAGTATTGCATGACATGCGACCCATGTCTTCGGAATAAGGCTAGTAACAAGAAGCCTACTGGACTTTTCCAGCAACTTCCCATTCCGAGGACTCCATGGGAGTGCGTCAGCATGGAATTCATTACTGGTCTTCCGGACACGGCCCGTGGCCATGATGCAATACTAGTGGTTGTGGATCTTTTGACGCAGATGACACACTTCATTCCTACAACCACTAACGTGAACGCAGAGGAGACCGCTCGTCTCTTCTTTGAGGGTGTCGTAAAGTACCACGGCTTGCCGTTGCGCATTATCTCCGATCGAGATAAAAAATTTGCTAGTAAGTTCTGGCAAAAGATGCACGAGTACTTCGGCAGTGAGTCGCAAATGTCGACAGCATTTCACCCTCAAACTGACGGACAAACAGAGCGCATGAATCGCACTCTGGAGCAGATGCTCCGCATGTACGTGGACCCTGCCATGCATGATTGGGACAAATTCCTAGCACCGGCAGAGTTTGCGGTGAACAACTCGGTGAACGAGTCCACACACTTCACACCGTTCGTGTTGAACAGTGGTCGGCATCCAGTGGTACCCTCTTCATTGGTGAAGAGTGGGAGTACAGGAGGGTAGGTCCCTTCTGCTCAAGCCTTTGCCGAGCGCATCGACTCCTTGTTACAGGAGGCGAAGGGTCACCTTCAAGCAGCTCGGCAGCGACAAAAGGCATATGCCGACAAAGGTCGCCGGGAGGTGTCGTTTGACATCGGTGACAAAGTGCTGCTCAGCACTAAAAACCTTCGGTTGAAGTCGCCAGGGGCAAGAAAACTTCTACCAAAGTGGATTGGGCCGTTTCCCATTGTGGCACGCATCGGGCCAGTGGCATACCGATTGCTACTTCCGCCGAGTATGAAGATACATGACGTGTTTCATGTGAGCCTGCTGGCTCCGTTCACGGCAGAAGGAACCGTTCAGCCACCGCCAGCAGTCCTGGCTGCCGACGGCCAATACAAGGTCCTTCGCCTACTCCAGCACCGAGAGCGTACTCTTCGGTCGCGCTTTGTCAGGGAGTACCTCGTTCATTGGGCCGGTTGTGGACCTGAACATAATTCATGGGAGCCCGAATCTCGGTTGCCCACAGGGGTGGTCAACGAGTACTGGAGCGAGCTTGCAGCTCGCACAGATCGACGTGTGGCAGGAGGTACCACTTGAACGTGGGAAAAGTGAACAACATTCCCACAGGGCAGCATTCATGGACAGAGACCATAGGAGGTTGGGGACGCCCAACATGGTTGTCGCGCGGACGCTCCAGCCTAAAGGGGGGAGGCCGCTAGCCGTGCTGACGTACAAGCTGCAGTTTAGGTCTAAGTACCATGCACATGTTCATGTTTAGCTCCTGATTGAAATTATTGTTTTTCTTTCACAATGTTGATGACTCAATGACTGACAATCCTACTTGTTGTTCATGAACCAGGACGGTTCATAATAAGTGGGGAGGAATGTAGCGGGAGGGCCGGTTCGGCCCTCCCACCTCGCTGAAGCGAGGGGTGGTTGCGCACCACCCCTCGCGTCAGCGAGGGCTGGCCGGCCGGCTGGACGGCCGGCGGCCGGCCAAGTGACCGGCCGGCCACCGGCCGGCCAGCCACCAGCCGCCGATCGCGGCCTCAGCCCGATCGGCGGCTGAGAGGCCACGAGGGCCTCGAGGGCGAGGCCTCGTGGCCTCGTGCCCTCACCCCCCCTCGCCCTCCTTGCAAACAAGCAAGAGAGGGCGAGGGATAGGGGGAGCGAGGGTGAGGTCAAAACAACTGGCGCGAAATCGCCAGCGTGCCTCGCACGCGACGATTTCACGCTAGAACGACAAAAACGTGAATCGAAGTTCGTTTACGACGAAATTTGACATAAAACGAACGAAATAACTCGTGCGAACACACGAGTTTGAGGTAAAAACCCCCGGTTTGGGTCCCAAAACCAGGGGTTTGGTTAAAAACGGAAATGGGCCTCCGGAGACTCGAAATATTCGAGTCTCCCTGCTCTGGGTCGTTGATGACGATTGCCCCTCAGTCTTGCGAAGGGGGTAAACCCCTGACGCGGACTGAGAACGCCATTCTGCGAACTCCGACGACGACTTCAGAGCAGGAGCTGGAGACTTAGCCCATTGCAGAAATGTTGTCCAGTTAATGATTTTGTGATCACTCATTAAACATGACATCCAGATTGTTACATCACGCAAGTACCTTGACGTGTAGTCGTAGTGGTTCTTGGAGTCTCTGTATTTTCAATCTCCCGTCGACGGTTTTTCCTTTAGACACCCCGGTTTGGCATGCAAGCCGATTTTGTGAACCATATTGTTGCTTGTAAACCTGTGAGAAGATCCTTCATCCAATATTGCCGATACCGGTTTATGACTCTCGCAACCTTTGGGTTGCAAGTTTAGCAGTATCGCTACTTGGTCATCCTAGTACCTCTCGTCGAATTTTGCGATCTCAGAAATCCTCTACGGTGTTGTAAGCCGTTCAGATGGACGATCGTTTGGCGCATATCGCTCCTTACGGACAAGAGTCGTGCCTTTCACTCCTGGCCCTTGTCGTTTCTCGACGATTTCAGGATTTGGAACAAACAATTAACCTCTATTAAGTAGTAAGTGTACTTTTGTGACAAGTATTGAGTGAGTCGAGCATATACACACAATGTCGAGAATGAGAATGAGGCATATGTTGGGTCCTCGACGCTAGAGACGAGTGATGCGTGCAAGGTCGCACCTTGAGTGGTTACTTCATGAAGCTCTACTGAGAAATCGGGGGGCTTCAAGAGTATCGAGGTGTTTCTTTAAGAAAATTACACGGTGGGCTAAGAATGTAATCATAGAAATGCCCACTCGTGGAGGTTAGGGACTTGTGTATGCCACGAATGTAACACTTCTCCGCCTTTTAGCCGGGATGTCCTGGCGTGTTAGCAAACGTAGGTCGGTGATGACGGTAGTAACGATCGATTAGATGATCGACGTCTTCAAGATTTTCGGAAGGCTTGTAGCTACTGTGTGTGGCGTTCTTACTGTGCCACTTGACCAGATACTTGGTTTTTTTTCCCCATGGCATCGATGACCGAGGATATCTTCAATGACGTACTTCGTATCCCCGTCCACTTGCACAGGATGTGGTGGTGTGACATCTTTACTCAGGAAGTTCGTACTTGGGTCCCGGTAGTGCTTGAGCTTGTTGATGTGGTTTACAAGGTTGATCGCCATATTGTTAGGCAGGTATAGGAAAGAAACAACAAGGGTTTGCATTGGATCGATCTCAAACGGTCCCAACCATTGGGGCGTTACCTTTGCAAAGTCGTGTCCTTGGAGTTTGATGTTTGCTGAGCTAAGGAGGACGGAATCACTAGCACTGAGCACGTCATTGCTATGATTTTGATCGATTGCTAGCTTCATGGTTGCTAGAGTCTTTGCAAGAATCTGTAGTGTTACTTCCCAAAGTCCCTAAAATGGATGTTGATTGCGGAGATATTTCTTTGACTCTGTAATCCAGCCGGTGTGGCGGGTAGTTTATCGTGTACCACTTCAAAAGGGATTCTACCAGTTGCGATGGATGTGGTAGAGTTGTATGCAAGTTTGGCGGTCGGCATAATTTGCGGAAAAGCTTGTCGAGCATGTGATTGGTCCGCTCTGGTTGCCTGTCAGTTTGAGGATGGAACGTCTTTGATATCTGGATCCGACTACCGTAACGCACCATCAGTTTGCACCAAAAACAACTGATGAAGCGACCGTCTCTGTCACTGATGATGGTTTATGGCAAGCCGTGTAACCATACGATCTGATTTAGAAACATTTGCATTGTTCCTTCTGCGGTGATGGTGGTTGTCATGGAGATGAAGTGCAAGAGTTTTGGAAATCTGTCAGCCATTATGATGATGGCGTCATACCCCTCGTGGGTGGCGGGTAGTCCTAGAACAAAATCCACGCTGAAGTTAGCTGATGGTTCTGCTCGAACAGGTAGGGGTTGGAGTATACTTGGTGGCCTCGTGTAAAGAGATTTTTGTCTCTAACAGGTGTCACAGGATGTGCAGAAGGTTGACACATCGGTCTGCATCTTGTTCCACAAATAGTATTTTTTTCCAGATTTTTGGCCGTCGTATCCTCACCGAAGTGTCCACCTGGACCGGTGTCGTGGCATTCCTCCAATAGAATTCTTTACAACTCCTTGTTTGGTAGCACAAGGACCTGGCGAGTGAATTGCCGTCGCTAATGGGAGTCGTCGAACCATAACTTGGTCTTGTTGAACCCGCCAAACTCCTCTTAACCCTTTGCGGACAGCTTTGCGAGGTAAGGGTCTCGTTCAACGAGCAACGTGTTGATCTCGGCCATTAAATGTGGTCGCCGAATTTGAGCATCTGCCGGATTAGTTTTTCCAGGCTGGTACTCAATGTCATGGTCGAATTTGGACTCAAGATATTCTATCCATTGTGTTTGTTGACTGCTCAAATTCAGCTGAGTCTTGAGATTTTTTGGTGAGTGATGACCGATGCGGATGATGCATCATGAGGATTCTAGGTAGCACCGCCATGTCTTGAATGCATGCACGACCGTGAGAATTTCTTTCTTGTGCATGGCATAGTTGAACTCTGACCCGTGTAGTTTCCTTGACGTATACACAACCGGTTGTTCTCCACCGCTGTTGTTTTGGAGAAGAACGACTCCGATGACTCGATCAGACTCGTCAGTGGCCATGATGTAGTCCACCGCTGGATACTCCAACAGTAAGGCTGGCGGTGAGGTCATAGCGTTTCTCGAAGAGGTGAACGCTTCTTGTTTTCTGTCTCCCCAATTCTACTCGTTGGTGTATAGTGAGATCAAAGAAATGCATTGACACTTGAGCTTAGTATTTTACATATTGACAGTAGTAGTTGCAAAAGCCCAAAACATCCCAAACATTTGTGGACATCGGTCAATGAGCGACCGCCTCCACCTTTCTTCGGGTCCATGGTGATCCGTTCGCCCCCAATTATGTGGCTGAGAAACTTGATCGAACGTCAACAGAAGTCACACTTCAAGAGTTTTCCCAAGTGTTTTTCAAGATGACCAGGTGCTCATTGAGGGTGCGGCTATGCACCTGGATGTCATCTAGGTATACGACGACAAAGTTGTCGAGGTACGAGTGAAACATGTTGTTCATTGCCGCTATAAATGTTATGGGGTATTTGTGAGTTAAAATGACATAACAATGAACTTGAGGGGCTTGTATCTGGTGCGGAATGGTGTCTTGTCAACGTCCTTATCCAATACAGAGATCTGATGATAACCGCTACTTAGGTCAACTTTGTTGAAAATTTGAGCAGCATGGAGTTGGTCAAAAAGTTTGTCTGCTCGCGGAAGAAGGCAAGAGCCTGAACCCTTGACTGAGCATCTTGTCTAGGTGCCTTTTGAGTTTGGTCAGCTTGTGATCGCTCATCCAATAGGTCCCCATCACTGTAGATTTGTTTTCCAACTTCAGGTCATTATAATGGTTGATGTTCCATCGCGGAGGTAGTTCTCGGGGTAGTTCATTAAAAAAACCTCTTTGAACTCCTCAAAGAGTGTTGCAAACTCATCCGGTATTGCTGCAAACGTTTTAGGTGTTGAGGTCTTTGTCGTCACCTTGGTAGCTCTAACTTCTTCAGCTTCTCTTGTTTCCATGTGGACTAGCTTGAGCTCCACACTTATAGTTGCAACTTTCCTCCGCCATGATAAGAATTGTGGCTTTGGGATTGCTAGCAGTTGGATTCCTGCATCCGAGCATTGTAGACGGCGTTGTTGATGCCATCGGCTGCTGCGATCATTTGCTGAAGGTCATCTTGGATGGTGATTGCTCATCGAATGTCTTAGTTGAGGCTGTTTTTAGTTAAAAACAAAATTCATTGGGGACGAGGTCATTGCTTGATGATTCATTGGAAAAAAAGAGTGTATATTGCCATGTTGGACTGATCCAGACATTGGAGTCTGTACCATGCATCAGACTTCCCGTTCCTCTTCCTAAAAGGAGCGAGAGTAATGTGCAAAAAGTTGCTCCATGTTTTTGGTGGCATGAGAGTGTTGTGCCATGTCAGAGTAATCTGCGCGAAAGGTATGATTCCTGCGGTTGACGATATGATAGCGGTCGTGTGAGTCGTTGATCTGGCTCTGTTGGTCTTCTGCTGCCGTTGGATGGTCTTTAGATCGGACCGCCAACTGAAAACCGTGCCATGCAAAAGAGACGCCGCAAGGCTTCTTGTCGTTGTTAAAACCAGCAGTGGTGAAGTACAACTCCAAACTCTTCAGGCACATCCTGACTGTCGGTCCCTTGGAGATTGCGGGATGGAAGGGCTCAAGAAGTGCCGGTCGAATCCGGGGTTCACTCGAGAGCTATAAATTGACAAATTTCTAGCTCCATTGAAAATTTGACCGAACAATAAAAATTTCATGACACTTTTGTCGATCCTTCTGGAAGGTAGTCAAAGTTTTCAGAAACTTTTGAACAGAATACCAGAGTTCAAGGCGGTTCACCAAAATTCACTTGGCAGAAGGTGTAAAAATCCTGAAGTATTTGGGTGGTGGGTTACAAGTGAAATGACAGAAGTACCCACTCGCGTGGTTTAGTGACTCATGTATGCCAGGGAGGTACACACGTGCGTAAGATGTTTCTTGCAGTTGGAGTAAACATGGGTCGAGAACAGTGCATTCGAGCTTAATTGATGCAAAAGAACAGTGAGCCTGTAGTCCAAACACCAAGGTCGCCATCAAATGCGATTGCCTTCATCTCAGCCGTTAACTTAGCATCTATGAATAAATCTTCTTAACGGTAGCGGGTCCTTAGATGTGTGCGGTTTGATACAAGGCATAAAACAAACATGAGAATCTGAAGTCAGCACTTTACATTGACCAATATGAAAAAAAGGAACCTACCTTTGTTGATATGACCTCATCACTTCGCGTCTAGGCAAGGCACAAACAGTGCAACTCGGATACTCTTTCCCATAATACAACCAAGTGCAAAATAGCCAAGGTACCCACGTGACCTAACATTTGTGTCTTCCGCATCCACATGTTAAATGTTTGAATAGCCATATCCATCGAATAAAGTTTTGAGACACCAAATCCAGTTTATCGGACATTCAAAACATATTATCCACACGTTATCCCCACAATGTGAATGTGATGTTCTTTTTGTGTGAAGTGAAGCGGGCTTTCAGTCAGGGTTTTGGTCATGTGTACAAAAGTGATTTCAGAACAGAATACGTCGTTGTGATTCTTGTAATGATTCACGAGAGATAACCATGTATTAAGTGTTGTTTAGTATGATGGTGATGTTTAGAGATATGCGGTGAAAGGCCCCGTTGAACAAGGGGTTGGTGTTTTCCTCAGAAATGTACCAGTTCACTACATATCTATGGAAACCATAATTTGTTTAGCACTGGAATGGAGCCTAGGCTCCGAATGCTGGAAACATACTGTATTATCGTGAATAATTGTAATCAAAGTAATTCTAAGCATTTCCAGACCTGGTTGTTTACCCTCCTGTATTGTTCCGTAATGGTAGGGAAGTCGGTCTACTTTTTCAAAAGGGAAGAGGGGGAATCCACTGAAGATTGGTTCAAAGACAATGTCTGTAGCGAGCGCAATTGATGTTTGGATGCCGATTACTTCCAAGCATGGGGAGCTGTAGATCTACTTGCTCAACGTTCGAGTGAGTAGATGCGGTTTTCTGAATGCACGACTTGTCAAAGTCATGGAAAGGGCCTTTGTGTACTTGACACGACAATTCTGTTTCAAATAAACCTCGGCATGTACTCCCTGCCTCCTATTCTAGAACGGCACATAATTTGTTCCCAGTTGTTTGAGATAGCCTTAGAACATACCTTCGTGAAAACACTTGTGGGAATATGACATAGCATGCCACTCAGGTGTTTTTCCTCGCTCTATGATGCCTGTCAACGATGACCATACAGTTGTTGTCCGGATGTCCGGCCTGATGTTGACAATTCAATTTGTATGTGGACATTCATGCGAGCAATCCAAGGGCGTCTCTCTCAGGCTGGTTGAGGTAATTGAGAGAAGATCCTGGTGCCATGTGTTACACGTTTCACTTTGATATCCATTTATCAATGGCATGCATCAGAATGCTTTCAAAGATGCTGGGGAGCACAACACCCACTGGAATTTCTGTTCTCTATTGCATCTCTCAAGAGGAATGGACGGCAGTCCTTTGTCATTCATAGTGAGTGCCATGGACCTATTGGCATTGGTTTTCAATGAAATAATCTCTAATGTAATAACTACTAAGCACTTGCCTCCACACACACACACACGCATCTCTGTTGGAGATCACAGCAACATGTCTGTAACACATACAAAGTGGTCTAGAGACAACAAGTCATTCAATCATGCTGGGCAGTCCCCTCAATCTGCTGAAATTGTGTTGGACACTCTTGTTTTCTGAGCCTTGTATCAATTTGCGAGCATATAGCTCTCATGAATTTCCAACATGGGTCACATTGCTTGAAAGCTCACAAATTTGGAGGCATGTCCACATGTAACCTAAGACAAGAAAATTTTGCGTGCAAAGCGTACACAGGGTCACAAAGTATAGACTATTGTAACAGTACACAGGAAATGGTTATGAAATGAAACACGGGTTCTTGTGTTTCCTGGAGGATTTGCCTTTTAAACACAATGCATACACCATGTTCATTAGTCTATTCCTATAACCATGAATCAAGCCAACAGAACAAGAAGTAATTGTTTGATGACTAAATCGAATGTTCTTTGCTGTGTAAGAAATCTTGAAAGAGCATGACAAATAGCTAGTAGAGTACATCAATAAACACACATCTATCAATGAGAATGTTGGTACAACATTTTTACGTATTATTGTATCTATGTTGGTTTACCCATCCGGACTTATAAGGGTACATGTATTACTGTGTGTATCTGTGCACGTACATCTACATTAACATTTGTATTTCTATTGCAATATGATCTCTTATCTGTGCTAAAAACATCTGAATACATTTATGTACACATATTTGTGTCCACACTTGTGCTCATATTTGCATATCTATCTGAATTCATATACATTCCTATATCTGCATGCGTGTCTACCATTTGGTCCATATCTCTAACTATACGTGTTTTTTAATTCCTCTGTATGTATGTGTATATTGATCTGTGTTTATGCACATACCCATATCTATATGTGTGTCTCTCTTTGTATCTATAGTGGCATTTCATTTGTATTTGTACTATATCTGAACTTGTTTATAGCTACATGTATATGTGTGTCTGTATGTGCATATATATATATAAATAAAAATATATATATATATATGTATGTATATATACACACACATATATATATGTATGTATATATACACATCTGCACTTTTATGTAAACATGCATTTGAAGAGGTTTTCATATTTAGGGTTCTTAGCTGTCGACATAAGTATACATGCCTATTGATGGATACGTGTATCTTGATGTGTATCAAAATCCATGTCTACATGTATACATCTATGCATATTCATACCTTTATTTGTACTTATGTATGTATCAAGTCCTGTATGCCCATCTATTGGTTTACATCTTTAGCATTTGTGTTTCTCTTGTCTTTGGAGGGGTAGATTGGGTTAATAAGAGGTCTTCAAAACTAGAAAATTCCACTTAAGGGCTTTCTTAGGGTTTGATGTATCTTTTCTCCATTTCTGGCCAGTAAGTTTTTATATGTCCCCATTCCTACAATCATTTTTAGTCCGCCCCCATGTAAATCACTTTCATGTTGCCCTCTCTACCCTAAGCAACCAATTCTTTGTCTTGAATCCTCATATGCCAATCTGATGGTGACCATTGGAGAAATTGGGAAAAAAGAGGGTCGAGATTGACCAATCACGCACATTTTCCAGTTTGATAGATTGTCCAAAGAGGACCTTCCTCTGCGACTTTAGGCTGGTCGTGGATTGGCTGGAGATCGATCGACGACCAAATTTTGGTATGTCTCCTTTAAGACCCTGTGGTCATGTGGCCTTGGACATGTTTTGTATTTGTAAACCACGTGGAAAGCACATACAACAAGAAGACATGGGTGGATAGAGAATGAAAGAAAAGATCAGATGTAGTTTCAAACAATTGTACATCTAGAGGTAGATGTTGTGTAATCATAGAGATAAGGATGCTTTGACTATGGTCAGCCAACAATAAGGGCTACTTGGTGATTTTCTGAGCTCACCTTATGAAGCCTTTTTCTTCGGTTGTGCTGGATGCATCAGAGCTAACTAACCAGATGACCTAACAAGACGGCTGTGTATATCCCAAAAATGTCAAGTGTGACTCGTAAAGATTATTTCACTGGTCGCTTGTTTGCAAGTGCTATGTGTGTCCTGAACTTTTTTCTCCACCTGCAAGCTTTAGAACCTTGCTACATTGGTTTCAAATGGTAACAATAGCTGATGCAGATGTTCACCGCTTTTGGGATGTACAAGGGCATCGACGCCGTCACCGTCCGTGTGCTGCGTGACCGGCATGGTGTGCTTTTGTGGTTTGGAATTCCGCGGGGATGGGTAGGATTTGGGCACGCAAAGTTTACGCTTGCCATTTGTGAATGTTGCATCTCAGTTATCCACTGAAATTGTGACAACAACAGCAATAGAAAGCAGGTGGCTATGCCGGCACTGCACGAAGCTACAACAGAGTGAAACACCAAAAGTAGGGATACTATTTCCAGCAAGGTGCATGCATGCGATGCGTGCTATGCATGAAATGTGTGTGCGTGTGTGCGTTTTTGCACTTTTTTGTGCATGAGTACATGCATGCATTAGTGAGTGCGTACAGACATGCATACATGCATGTGTCTGAACGTGCGTGCATGCATGCGTGGGTGCGTGCGTGCATTTACGTGCGTGCATGGATGTGTGTATGCGTCAGCATGCATGCTTGTGTGTGTTGGCATGCGTGCGTGTAGGCAGAGACTGGAGCGGAGGCAGAGGCATAAGGGAAGGAGGAAGGGAGGCCAAGGCATGTATGGAGGCGGAGGGCCAGGTCCAGGTCCAGGTCAAGATGCAGGTCAAGGTGGAGGCTGAGGCAGAGGCGGATGAGAAAGTGGAGGTGCAAGAGGTGGAGGTGCAGGAGCAGGAGCTGAAGAGGTGGGGTGGAGGTGGAGGCTGCGTTGGAGGTGGAGGTGGTGGTGGTGGAGGTGGAGAAGCTGTAGGAGATGAAGAAGGTTGATGAGGTAGAGGAGGTGGAGGAGGTGGAGGAGGCAAAAGCGTTGGAGGTGGCGGTGGAGGTGGAGGTTGACATGGAGGTGGAGGTGGAGGAAGAGGTGGGGATGGAGGTGGAGGTTGAGGTCGAGGTCGGAGTGGAGGTGGAGCAAGTGGAGGTGGAGGAGATGGAAGTGGTGGAGGTGGAGATGGTGGAGATGATGAAGGTGGTGTATGTGGTGGAGGTGGTGGAGGTGGTGGAGATGGTGGATATGATGGAGGTGGTGGAGGTGACGGAGGTGGGTGTCGAGATGGAGAAATGCAGGTGGGCTGAAGGCTCGTGCATGTGTGTATATATGTGTGTGCGTATATGTGTGTATGTGTGTGTGTGTGTGTGTGTGTGTGTGTGTGTGTGTGTGTGTGTGTGTGTGTGTGTGTGTGTGTGTGTGTGTGTGTGTGTGTGTGTGTGTGTGTGTGTGTGTGTGTGTGTGTATGTGTATGTGTGTGTGTGTGTATGTGTATGTGTGTGTGTGTGTATGTGTATGTGTGTGTGTGTGTATGTGTATGTGTGTGTGTGTGTATGTGTATGTGTGTGTGTGTGTATGTGTATGTGTGTGTGTGTGTATGTGTATGTGTGTGTGTGTGTATGTGTATGTGTGTGTGTGTGTATGTGTATGTGTGTGTGTGTGTATGTGTATGTGTGTGTGTGTGTATGTGTATGTGTGTGTGTGTGTATGTGTATGTGTGTGTGTGTGTATGTGTATGTGTGTGTGTGTGTATGTGTATGTGTGTGTGTGTGTATGTGTATGTGTGTGTGTGTGTATGTGTATGTGTGTGTGTGTGTATGTGTATGTGTGTGTGTGTGTATGTGTATGTGTGTGTGTGTGTATGTGTATGTGTGTGTGTGTGTATGTGTATGTGTGTGTGTGTGTATGTGTATGTGTGTGTGTGTGTATGTGTATGTGTGTGTGTGTGTATGTGTATGTGTGTGTGTGTGTATGTGTATGTGTGTGTGTGTGTATGTGTATGTGTGTGTGTGTGTATGTGTATGTGTGTGTGTGTGTATGTGTATGTGTGTGTGTGTGTATGTGTATGTGTGTGTGTGTGTATGTGTATGTGTGTGTGTGTGTATGTGTATGTGTGTGTGTGTGTATGTGTATGTGTGTGTGTGTGTATGTGTATGTGTGTGTGTGTGTATGTGTATGTGTGTGTGTGTGTATGTGTATGTGTGTGTGTGTGTATGTGTATGTGTGTGTGTGTGTATGTGTATGTGTGTGTGTGTGTATGTGTATGTGTGTGTGTGTGTATGTGTATGTGTGTGTGTGTGTATGTGTATGTGTGTGTGTGTGTATGTGTATGTGTGTGTGTGTGTATGTGTATGTGTGTGTGTGTGTATGTGTATGTGTGTGTGTGTGTATGTGTATGTGTGTGTGTGTGTATGTGTATGTGTGTGTGTGTGTATGTGTATGTGTGTGTGTGTGTATGTGTATGTGTGTGTGTGTGTATGTGTATGTGTGTGTGTGTGTATGTGTATGTGTGTGTGTGTGTATGTGTATGTGTGTGTGTGTGTATGTGTATGTGTGTGTGTGTGTATGTGTATGTGTGTGTGTGTGTATGTGTATGTGTGTGTGTGTGTATGTGTATGTGTGTGTGTGTGTATGTGTATGTGTGTGTGTGTGTATGTGTATGTGTGTGTGTGTGTATGTGTATGTGTGTGTGTGTGTATGTGTATGTGTGTGTGTGTGTATGTGTATGTGTGTGTGTGTGTATGTGTATGTGTGTGTGTGTGTATGTGTATGTGTGTGTGTGTGTATGTGTATGTGTGTGTGTGTGTATGTGTATGTGTGTGTGTGTGTATGTGTATGTGTGTGTGTGTGTATGTGTATGTGTGTGTGTGTGTATGTGTATGTGTGTGTGTGTGTATGTGTATGTGTGTGTGTGTGTATGTGTATGTGTGTGTGTGTGTATGTGTATGTGTGTGTGTGTGTATGTGTATGTGTGTGTGTGTGTATGTGTATGTGTGTGTGTGTGTATGTGTATGTGTGTGTGTGTGTATGTGTATGTGTGTGTGTGTGTATGTGTATGTGTGTGTGTGTGTATGTGTATGTGTGTGTGTGTGTATGTGTATGTGTGTGTGTGTGTATGTGTATGTGTGTGTGTGTGTATGTGTATGTGTGTGTGTGTGTATGTGTATGTGTGTGTGTGTGTATGTGTATGTGTGTGTGTGTGTATGTGTATGTGTGTGTGTGTGTATGTGTATGTGTGTGTGTGTGTATGTGTATGTGTGTGTGTGTGTATGTGTATGTGTGTGTGTGTGTGTGTGTATGTGTATGCGTGTGTGTGTGTGTGTGTGTGTGTGTGTGTGTGTGTGTGTGTGTGTGTGTGTGTGTGTGTGTGTGTGTGTGTGTATGTATTTATGCACGTATGTGTGTACGTGGATTCACGTTTCTGTGAAATATTTTAAGGCCACTTAAGAGACAACATGTGAGATGGAGTTGATGTAAATTCTGATAAATAATGGTGGCCACATGTGCAATAATGTGGGATACTATTCATGAGGTTGGCAGGGAGGAAGTGTGGGAGGGTGGAATGGTGGGAGGGAGGAAAGAAGGGAGGGAGAGCAGGAAGGGTTGCAGTGTGTGCATGCATGCTTGAGTGTGTATGTGTGTGTATGCATGTGTGTCTATGGATGTGGATGTGTGTGTTTGCATGTGTATGTATGTGTATGTGTGTGTACGTTTCTTGTTGCATGTGGCAAGGGGCACACCAAGCACTCATGGCAAGGGGCACACCACGTCAACAATCTCCCCCTTGCACCGCATCCTTGATTCCATGTCCTTGGAACCTGTAGCATTTTAAACTTCAAAGCGCAATACAAGCTCCATGCAACTCACGTCATGTGTGTCCTTAGACTGTGCCTTGGTCATGGCGTTGGCGATCATGCGTTTAGTGCCACAATGCACAATAGCAGCATCTCCCTTTGCCACCAAGTCCCGTGCGTAGTGATGCCGGATCTCAATGTGCGTGGTCCTCCTATGCAGCACCGGGTTCTGGGTCAGGCTGATGGCACTCATGTTGCCGACATTGAGTACCGTCGGCTTCCTTTGGAGCATGCCGATCTCCTTCAGCAGCCGTCGCAGCCACACCGCCTCCTTTGCGGCTTCCACAAGCGCGATGTACTCCGCTTCGGTGCTGGACAGTGCCAATCCTGCTTCCTGCTTGCCCATGAAACTGCTGCACCGCCAAGCACAAACACGTACCCCGACGTTGATTTTCTATCATCCACATCACCAGCCCAGTCGGCATCGGAGTAGCCGACCAACTCGAGGGAGTCGTCACGCGCTCTCCCTCCAAATACAAGCCGCGACTGTTTTGTCGCCTTGAGATAGTGGAGGATCCTCTTCACCGCTTGCCAATGCAGCGGCCCGGGGTCAGCAACATAGCGGCTCACTTGGCCCTCCGCGAAGGCAAGGTCGGGCCGCGTCGCCACCATGGCGTACATGATGCTCCCCACAGCGGACTGGTACGGCACACCTGCCATCTCCTCCTTCTCCTCATCAGTGCTCGGCCCCAAGTTCAAGCTCAGCTCACATGTGGTGGTCATGGCTGTGCCGATGGGGTTGCACTCCTCCATGTTGTAGCGGTGGAGCACCTCTTGCACGTACTTTGCCTACCCCATCTCTAGCATACGTGCCTTACGGTCCCTTTTGATGGCAACACCGAGGTAGTACTCGAGCTCGCCCATGTTGGTCATCTTGAACCGACCGCCGAGCTGCCGCTTCACAAACTCCTCCATGCCCGACGACACGAGGATGAGGTCATCCACGTAAAGGACCACTATCTGGTACAACCCCAGCTGCTTCCGCACGTACATACTTTGATCCACTTTGCAGCATTTGAAGCCAAGCTCGGCCATGAAGCCGCCCATTTTTAGGTACCACATGAGTGGCGCTTGCTTCAGCCTGTATAGCGCCTTGCGAAGTTGGCACACCCTCCCCGGCGGCACGTCCACTCCCTCCAGTACCTACATGAGGACCTCCTTGTCCAGGTCGCTGTTGAGGAACACGGTTTTCACGTCCATTTGGTGGACTTCATATTCGCGTGTTGCCGCCACCGAGAGGATGGTGCAGATGGAAGCAAACTTTTCCATCGATGCGAAGATCTCATCGTAGTGTTCACCCTTTCACTGGGTGTACCTCTTTGCAACCAGCTGCGCCTTGAAACACTCCACCTTCCCCTCCTTGGTGAGCTTCTTCTTGAAGATCCACTTGGAGCCAATGATTTTTGTGCCCTCTGGCCTGTCAATCATCTGCCATGTGCTATTCTCTTCATGGGAGTAGATCTTTGAATTTATGGCTCCCTCCCACTCAGCCCCATCCTTCTGCTACAATGCCTCCTTGATGGTCTCGGGCTCCTCTGGCACAAAAAAAACCCAAGCGAACCCAGTCCATATGCCTTCCGTGGCATCATACCGTTTTTCCGGCCTCCTTGCACGTCCGCTTTGTCGAGGCTGCTGCTGTTGAGGGTGCTGCTGTTGCTGCCACTGCTGTTGCTGCCGGTGCCCTCTTGCGGCGCCACTTGCACCGCTGGCCTGCTCCCCATCTCTCAGGGACCGTGGAGATGCGGGTTCACTCCTCGCCTCCTCGTTCAGCTCCACAGCTACCGGTGCTTCGGACTCATTGTCCGGCATGGCTGAATGCAAATCAGCCGCTCCCCCACCCCCCGGATGGTTCTCGCCGGTTGGAGCCGCTCGGACGCCACCCTCTTTTGCGTCCTCTGGTGTCTCCCCACTCCCCACGCTTGGAGAGACCCGCGTCCTTGTTTGTCCAACGGCTTTCCTTGTCAAACGTGACGTCGTGACTCTTCACGATCTACTGCCTTTGCGAGTCAAAGAGCAGGCATGCTTTGCTCTCGCTCTCACACCCGATGAAGATGCACCGGCGAGTCTGCGGGTCCAGCTTGCCCCGCCCCTCCCGTGCCTGCACAACAGCATGTGCAGCACAACCAAATGTACGGAGGTGTGCCACAGTTGGCTTCCTCATGCTCCACACTTCTTGTGGCGTCTTCCACATCTTGGACTCCGCATCTTTTAGCGGCTTCATTGGTGTCAGGTTCATGATGTACGCCGCTGTCCGTGCCGCCTTGCCCCACCACCATTGCGCGAGGCCGGCATTGCTCAACATGGACCGGACCATGTTGAGGATGGTGCGGTTCGCCCTCTTGGTGATGCCGTTCTGCTGCGGAGAGTGTGGCGTAGTTTTGTACCACGCGACCCCCTTGCTCTTCATCCATGCCAAATAGCCCTCGTACTGGCCGCCGTTGTCACTCCGGAACGCCTTCACCTTCAAGCCTATTTGCCGCTCCACTGCCGCCACAAACTCCTGCATACATGTCAGGAAATCACTCTTCCTCTTCATGATATAGAGATAGAGCTTGCGGCTGTGATCGTCGATGAAGGTCACGAAGAAGCGAGCGCCCCTGTTGGAGCTGTCAAATGCTCCACACACATTAGTGTGAACCACCTCCAACTTTGCCGATGCACGCGTCCCTTTGCCATCAAACGGCTGCCGTGTTGCCTTGCCGACCACGCATGGCTCACACGCGGCATTATTGGCTGCGTCGAGGCTCTTGACCTCAAGACCCCGGACCACTTCCTTCTTCGCCATGTCCCTCACAGCTGAGGGAGCAATGTGACATAGGCGGCAGTGCCATAGGTCCAGGTTTCCTTCATCCTTCGTCACGAGGTTGACGGCGTCAGTCCCCACCGCATCGGCAAGAACCTTGGTAGGAAGAAGGTACAGGTCCTCCTCCCTTTTGCCACGTGCAATCACCTCGCTATCCTCCTCCTTTTGGATGGCGGCATCCTTCTTGTTGAAGAGCACCTTAAGCCCCTTGTCGGTAAGGCGGCTCGCTGACAGCAGATTTGCCCCAAAGTTGGGCATGTGGAGCACGTCCTAGATGGTGCACGGAATGAATTTCCCGTTCACCACCGACTCAATGCGAACATTGCCTTTGCCAGCGGTCAACTCCGTTTTTCTGTTGGCCACTGTCATGCTCCGCTCGGTGGCGCCGTAGGTGACGAATGCCGGCCGGTTGCATTGTGTGTGGCGACCTGATCCGGGGTCAATCACCGTGACGTCCGGATCTGTCAAGTCGGTAGACTCCCTGGCCATCATGGCTTGGGTGTCCTTCTTCTCGCCCTTCCCGGGCTGGTCCGACTTCTTGTTGGGACAATTGTGTGCATAGTGGCCCTGTTTGCCACAGTTGTAGCACCCCCCTTTCTTTTCACCTCTCTTGGTGCCCTGCTTGGCACCCTTCCCCTTCTTGCCTCCCCATCCACCTTGTGGGCGGATGGCATAGGCGGAACTTGACGTTGCCCAACTCTCTCTCCCACCACGCCACATCCATTCATTACAGACATACTCAGCCACCTTTGGGTACTTCAATCCATCGGCGGGCCAGCCGCCCACGACGGTGATCATGGGACTCCAACTGTCTGGCAAGGCCAGGAGGAGGATCATGGCTTGTAGCTGAGGGTCAACCTTCCATCCGGTGGCTATGCACTTGGCAGTGAGGGAATCAATCTGCTTCAGGACCTCCCTGATGTCGTCGCCTTCGTGGGCTCGGAGGGTGACGAGCCTCTTGAAGACAAAGAGCTGGTTAGCAAGGTTGGTGGACTGGTAGATAGTGCATAACTTCTTCTAGGCCTCCGCGGCCTCCGTGCATCCTTGAATCAGTGCGCGTTGCGGTGGAGCTAGCACGGACACCAACAAAGCCAGCGTCTTCTTGTTGTGCTTCTTGTACTTTTCCACTTCCTCCGGCATCGCGGTATCCGGAGGGGTGGTCTCGTTACTGTTGAATAGCTCAAGCAAGCCCTTTTCATCAAGGTAGACCTCAAACTGCCACCTCCACAAAGGGCAGCCGTTCCCATGAAACTTGGAGACGGCGCCAATGCTCTCTTGCTTGGTTGTTGCCATGGTGCACGACGGTAGCATGAAAGTTGAGGAGCTAGGGTCCTTCTAGGCACGTGTGTCCATAACCTTTTGTTGGCTCTAGTGGGTGTGGAGGCACCGTCAAGGATGCCTAGCTCTCACTGAAGCACGCTATCAATGTTTGGGCAGCCAATGGACACCAATGGTGAAGAGTGCAGAGCACGAGGATCACGAATGTGAGTGGGCAGAACACGTCGCATTCAGTAGAACTGAATCTAAACACGTTTTTTTTTCACTTCACATAGTGAGATTACACCAGATTCTTATAGCCTATGATCTAAGATTTCCAACGCATCCAAGCACGCCCAAATCGGAGCAGTAGAGCCCCTGCTACGGCCCTCGAAGTAACCCTTGGTAGAGCCGAGCCGCCCATCATGCCCACGAATGGGAGTGACGGGAGGCACTTCGACGGTGGCCTGTCGAAGCACCTTTCTTGTCATTACAACGTGGGAGGGGCTTGCCCTGGTCCAGGAGACCATCCACATCCATTCCTTCATGACCCATGTGCCTTTGGAGCCCATTGGAGACGAACTCGGATCACTGGCTGGGGATTATCAGGCCACCTATGGCGGGTACCACATTCCACACGCCCAACACCCGATTTTCAGGCTAGGCTAAGATTCTGAATACTCACTCAAATTGGGCGATTCAAAGGTTCATCTTGCATGGATAAATCCAAGAAATCCAAATCTAAAGTCAGATTAGGTGTTTGACCACTCCTCAGTGGTCGAACCAGGGAGTAGGATCAATGGCACTCATGGCAAGGGGCACACCATATCAACAGTACACTCCCTCGAGATGCCGGACTTGGCCTGGGCATCTGGCATGTTGACGAGCGTCTCCAATATCTCCTCCAAATCATGTAATGGTACGTTTTGACACACTTGAGAGATATCCTTTGTACCGATGGGACTCCCCAAGATCACCACCCCGTCCGTCGCTCGTGGAACTCTCGCAATGCCCCCCGGTGCCTGTCACATCCCCACTGGTAGGTACAACTAGCATTTGCAAGGTTGGAACTCCATCCCCACCGCAATCAATCCCCTGTGTAGTGGTATGAATGCTGCCTCCACCTCCTGCACTAGACCCAACAGGTATGTTTCCTCCAAGTACGCCAACACCCATCCTGTGCCTCACATCTCAGCCTGTGGTGCCTCTAGTGCTTCCTAGTGTGCCAAAGCATAGAGGAAGGGGATGACAGGTTCTCCCTGTTGCACCCCCCTCTCCAACTGGAGCATGCATGGCTAGGACCCTTCCTGGTAGTATAGGTCCGAGGGCTGATTGTAAAAGAGGGTCAGTGCTGGAAGCAGCCGCTTGAATCCCCTAGCGCGCACCACCTCAAAGATGGCTGCTCTCTTGATGGATTTGTATGCGTTCTTCACATCATTGCTCAGCAACTCCCACTCCGCTTGTTGTTCCAGCTGCTCCATGATGGTGTGGACCACCGTGTCCCCGCCCCCCCCCCCCCCCCCCCCCCCCCCCCCCCCC
>SZWC01002947.1:26056-76339 GCA_023375785.1 Penium margaritaceum | reverse complement strand
TCTCTCTCTCTCTCTCTCTCTCTCTCTCTCTCTCTCTCTCTCTCTCTCTCTCTCTCTCTCTCTCTCTCTCTCTCTCTCTCTCTCTCTCTCTCTCTCTCTCTCTCTCTCTCTCTCTCCTCCTCGCGGCCAAGCATCGGATACCAGCATGGGTGGAGGAGAGGATGCGACAGGTTCTGGTAGCTTTTCGTGATGCATATGGGTGTGCCGGGCATTGTTAGACAGCAGCAGGGGGTCTTTGGCAGGTCCGTCTGGATTGACTCTAGAAGATTTGCGGCAAGTGGTGGTGGGTTAGGATCGGTTGGCCCAACTACTGGTACAGTTTCTCACAGTTATCTGTTGTGGCCTGCAACATCCTATGGGCCGGAGGCTCCTTGCAACAAGCAGGCTCATTGAGCTGGCCAAGCCCAATGGAGGGGTGCGGCCGTTTGCGGTGGGTGAGGCGATTTGGCAGTTAGTGGCACAGTAGATGGTAAACACAGGGCAACGGGAGATGGAGGCCGCATTAGCACCATTGCAGCAAGCGGTTGGAGTACAAGCAGGAGAGAAAATGATGGTCCAGACTATCACCGAGTAGTTGGATGCACGTCCAGACTGAAGGTTCATGAGGATTGATGTCCAGAATGGGAACTTGGTTGTGCGAGCGGCAATTCTTCATGCGCTGTGGGCGTGCAGTTTCGAGCGGCTCATCCCTGGCCTTGCTCTCTTCTATGACCAGCCATCTGACCTCTATTACCAGGGAGGAGTCCAGCTGTGCGTGCTGCTTTTAGAGTCAGGGGTGTGACAGAGGGACCCCATCAGTCCCTTCTTGTACGCATTGGCACTGCGGGATGCACTTGAGGCACCACAGGCAACGATGGCAGGGACGGGGCAGGTTCTGGCCTACCTAGATGACACGCACCTCTTAGGGTCAGTGTGAGAGTGGGAGGGGGTTCTGTGGCACTACAGGCAAGGTTGTTGGGTGTGGGGATGGAGGTCCAACCCTGCAAGTAGTAGCTGTTTTCACCGGCGATTATGGAGCAGGTGTCGGCTGGTCTTACGGGAGTCACTAGAGTCATGGATGGGATGACATTCCTGGGGGCGCTGATGGCAAAGGATGCTTTGTAATGGGAGCAGGTGGATGCAGTGGTTCAAATAGTAGAGGAGACATTGGAGGTGCTACCCCAAGTGGCCTTCAGTATCCTACGAGAGTGCATCACCCAGCAATTCCAGCACCTCACATGGCTGATGCCGCCATAAGAGTGGTGGACACCATAGTTACGGCTGTTTGACAAGGGAGTGGGGTTGTACCTTTGGAGCTGCTGCACTTGGAGGGAGTCAAGGTGATAGGGGAGTGACAGGCAGTGGCCCACATGGAGAGGTGGGCTCAGTTGCTGATGCAATTGGGTGGACTGGGGTTGACACCAGTACCAACGCTGGCCCCACTGTCATTTGTGTGCAGTTGGCTCCAGTCCTGGAATGCGGTGCTGCACCTTCCTCACTCGCCGAGGCCAGGGGAGCCAGGTAGGAACGAGGAGAGGTATTGGAGGGGATGGCACAGATGGAAGCTTGTGGAGTTGCAGGAGGCAGAATTGTAGGGACTGCCTGCTACGGTTTGGGACGAGGTCACCGACCTGGTGGCGCATGAGCGAGGGAGCCCTTGGTGCCTGTTTCAGGACCTTAGCATCCGGGTGCATGAGTGGGAGCTGGAGGAGCTGCGGGCGGTGGTGAAGGAAGAACTAAGAGAGGTGGAGGCTCTTCCAAAGTTGCAGCGACTGGTGTTGGATCACGGGAGCACAGTGGAGACTGGCCCCTTGCACGCCCTTGATCCCTCATTGACAGGACGTACATTGCCCACGAGGACAGGCGAGTGGCGTGCTCATTCCGAGTGGGGCTGTGCATAGTGCACCTTTGACACACTAGGGTCTACGCCTACCCAGGGGGAGTCCCTATCCGTCCATGCACACTGTAGTATGCTCATCACTGCAGGTGCGGTGGGACCCCAAAGGCTGTTCGTGACGCGGTGATACAAGATCTGGCAGCCATGATGTGAGGGAGTGGCATGGGAGGCGTATCGGAGGAGCAAATAGGGGTGCTACCGGAGGGACGACTGAACATCGCGTGCTTGGGTAGAGAGACATGATAGAGGCTGGTGTTGGACGTAGTCATTGCAGTAACATAGCGACCATCCTTGGAGAGGTGACTTGCCCAATGGGCGGAAATGCACGCTGCATTGGACCACTTGCCAGCCGCAGCGCTTGTTATGAGCCTTGTCATGTCCCAACCATCCACTCAATAACAACACTTCTTCTCTGAATTCTGCGGCCTCTCCACTCACTCGTGAAGGGGCATTTCATATCCCTCTTTTTGGCTGCTGCTTTGAAACACCATAGCCCGTGCCGTTATCTTCCTCTTTAGCAGCTTATTCTGCATCACTAAGAGCAAAATCTGCGTCGCTAGCTGCATCAGGGTGCCTTCACCTGACAAGGGTTTCTCCCCAAAACTACATCATTGCCCTTGGCAGATTTGACTCACGTCATGTAGTGACAGCAATCATAGATGTTGCTGCAGCTGCAGCTGTTGGGGCCGGATCATCAGCAGCTGCAGCCGCAGCAGTAAAAATCACACGCTTGTCTTTAGAGCCCATGGGGTATCTTTCCTGATGGGTGGCTGTTGCTGATGGAATCACCACCCAGTTTGGAGCGGACACGGTCTCAACGACAGCATTTCATGGTTGTATTCACAGTTTTGGCCGCAGTAGCTGCATTAGCATTGTCACTTGTTACAGATCTGCCTCACTCCTGTTGTTGCAACCACTGCCACCGTTGAAGCCACAACAGCCACAACAGTAGTAGTCCCGCACTTGTCACTGGAGCCGATCAGATGTCTTGCCTGCCAGGTGACATTGCGAATAATGTCTCCCCTCGGTTTGGTATTGTTACAGCTTCAAAGGTTGTTTCCATCACAATCGCAGCCACAGATTTACCCGTAGCAATAGTTGTCCCGCATGGGCACTTCCAACCAAAACTGCCACAACAGGGCCATTGCTGCGGCCTCTGTCCTGCTGGCATCACCCCTCGATTCTCCACTAATGTACTCACCTTTGGGCAAGGAGGATGATGCCGTGAATTAGGCGTATGTGGAACGCTACAAGGAGGACTTGTGGCATTAGGAGCATTGCAAGTGCGCGTGCGATCAGCAGGGGATCAATTGGCAGGTGTACACAACCAATGAAAACCCGGATGGTGGGTTCTTGCCTGACCACGACCCTGTCGTGGCACCCATTGATGTACCATTGACAAGAGCTTAGTTCAAACCCTGTTGATGTCCTTTCCATAGGTGGAGTGCAGCCACAGAAACCATCCTAGTCACAAAAGTAGCAGGGGTCCTAGTCTTAACAGTTGTAGGCGCAGCCATGGCTTCAGCAACAGAATCCGCAACAACAGCAGCTGCCGCAACAGGAATAACAACACCATGCAATTTCATTTTCCTTTGCTCTAGCTAACCCTTTGATGCATGAAGGTTTAGCAACAGCTGAGGCATTTCACCTGTCTCGTGATGTCCTTGACACTTGAGTCGCCGCTACACCATCATGATGGGGACACACTTGGACAAGGTGAAGCTCTTGATGGACTTCAACCATGTGACCCTCTCTGAGTTGTCAGAGTCACTGTAGCTGCTTCCTTAGGTCCATCGCTACTTCCTCTAGGCCACATTGGCTCATGAGGCTGGTTTCTACCATTAGTAGAGTCCATTTGTTGCAGCTGTGACTGCGACCACTCCTATGCCTCTGTCCCAGTTCACTAGTCCCACCTTCACCGCCTCCTCCTCCTCCTCCTCTACCCCAAGCGGCCAGAATCGAGGTGTTGCAGCGGTCTCACAAGGGAAGAAGGGGAAAAAATGATGTGCCAAGGGACTACAGCAACAACGACAGCAGCCGGGGAGTAGTAGCAGTGGATGCTTTGTCCACTGCTATAACTGTGGAGGTTCTCACCACTACACGAAGTGTGAGTAGTCCCTTGATTGGCCTCGGATCATGCGCGACCTCCAAGCAGTGCACACGCAGCAGATTTCCTCCGGTGACACATGGACAAGACACGCCGCGACCACGAATAAAGCAGACGCATCCGTTTCACCAAGCAGCAGCAGTGATCTAGATCCTCGGGATGGCACGGTCGTGGAACTTTATCAGCTTCTGGCGCTTTGTACTCAGGGAGGTTTAAGTGTGTTTTTGTAGCCAAGTGGTCTCGAGACAACTTGTCCTACTGTGTATGTTACCCGTGATGATGCGTGTGGGGGAGCTCCGTCGGCTTGCAATTACAGTACCAACTGGTGTGACAAGTCGTAGATCCGTGCTATTCTTCATTCTCCCGAGTCCTCTACTACACATCCAGCAGAGGTAGAGTATTATGTGCTATGTTTTTCATTGTTGACGACTGGTCATGAGCCGAGTGGCACCTGGATCATTGACTCTGGTGCCATCCATCACATGACTTGTTTTCGTAGTGAATTCATTGTGCTCGTTCTTGTTATGTTCATTCGGTCCAATTGCACAGGGTTTAGTTAGTGATTGCCTGTGCAGGAAGTTGGGGTTGTGCATTTTGATGGTCTTTTTGACCCCAAATACATTTTTTATGTGCTCTTTTTCCTGCTCTTCAGCTTGGTCTCCTCTCAATTTGTGCATGCACCAAGATGGGTCTTACTATTGAGCACTCGGCTGACTCTGCCACTTTGACTACTCTTGATACACGTGTCATCGTGCTCCGTACCTTTGTTGTTGATGACCTTTATCATGTGTCTTGTTGCAATCCCTCTATTTCTTCTCTACCTGTCTCTTTTTTACGTGTGTTTATCACTAGTGTCCTCTCCCTTGAGCTCCAGCACTTGCTACATTGTGGCCTCTGCCATGTGAGCTCAGACACCGTGTCCAAGCTTATTCGAACTCAGTCCGCCCTCAGTCTTGACGCGGCTTCCAATGAGAAGCCATCCAAAACCAATTTTTGTTTATACGCCCGGGGTAAGATGCATCGCTGCTCTTACCCCGACTCCTCTTCCCAGGCACTACGTCCAGTAGAGTTGTTCTACTCAGACAATTTCCTTCCTCTCCCAGTCAAGTCCCTCTCAGATTGGGGTCTATATGTTCTCACACTGACTGATGACTTCACCCGGATGCGGCGGGTCTATGGCCTTAGCCACAAGAGCAATGCCGCCCTGGCGGTCCGCCTAAGGCTGGTGATGGCTACACGTCATTCTCGTCACACCCTGTACAAGTTCCGCTCAGATCGTGGTGGTGAGTTCTTAGGCGAGATGGATGCCCACTTTCCTGAGCACGGTATTTCTTGCCAGCTCTACGTCCTTGCTACACCATTGCAAAACGATGTATCTGAGCATTGGGATCGCACCATGGAGGATGCAGTTTGTGCTATGCGGTCTGAGTGTGGTCTTCTGGAGTCCTTTGCCTTTGAGGGCTTCTCCTACATGACGTGGTTCTGGAACCACTTGCCGCATGGTCTGCTTCCGGAACATGTAGCGCTGTACAAGTTGTGGTTCGGCCATCGTGCCGATCTCCATCTCGCTCGAGGAATAAGTCTCGGAAGAGGAGTTCAGAGAGGTGCCGTAGGCATGGAGTGGGCCTAACAACATGTGGCAGTGATGATGAGGTTGTCTATGACACATTGTGTTTTCAACCATGGAAGAACTTGTTTCCAATTTGACATCATCCACTTTCTCCAAGGATTGAGACGATATTTCTTTGAGGAATACATGTACCCTACATTCTCTATTCTTTCACAATTTTGAGTCGATGTAACATTTCCCAATCACCTTGTCTCCTCCTCACTGACATAATCCATATTCAAATGTTATCAATACAAGGTAAATGAATTGTGAGCTGATGAAATTCCCCCCCACTTTTTCTTTTAAGTGAACCGTGCATCCAGTTTGTAGATGAAAGGAACTATGTTCCCGTTTTGCCTCGAAACATAGTTTTGACACTGATTTCACGTGAACGTGATGTTGCATGCATACCTTCTTGGACGGATGATATCAGCATGGCCATAAAAAAATCAGAAAAAACTCCCTCAAGCAATCACAAACCGATCAAAAGAGGGGTTTGTGAATTTTCGAGGGGTGGTTTGTGTGCAGTTTGCATAGGGTTCCGAGACTCCTCATGTGTTGAAAGGGAACCTACTGGTCTCACCACCGCAAGGCCCAGTAGGAGCCTGTGCAAAACTAAAACCCTAAAGCTCCAAATGTAATTCGGGGTGTGGTTTGATGAGGGTTTGCATGTGAAACAGGAGGGGAGTTTGCATGTTCAGAAAGTATATGAGTGTTTTTGCTCGATCTTGAAAACATGTGTTTTTGCTCGATCGGGATTGAGTGATGACCTCTTTGCCTTTTTTTTTTACATGCAAACCCCCTAGTTTGATTTAGTGTTCTACATTTTGTGCAGGATCTCAAATCAAACTAGGGGGTTTGCGTGTAAAAAAAAATGCAAAGAGGTAATCGCTCGATCATGATTTTTGCGTGGGAGCAATGACCCCATAAGGAGAGGCGCAATCCACGAGGTGAATCAATCTTTCAAGTCATTTTTTCAACGTGGGGTCATTCCGTCCATTTGGTTTCCCAAGTGGGGGCAAGGGACCAATTGAACCCATGTAACAATACATCTGAGATGTGTGCTTATCAAAATCATCCAGTGTACATCCCCCCTAAATCTGAGACAGAAAGTGCGTGAAGAGCTTTCCGCAACCAAAGTCATGAAACTACAAAACATGATGAATGCAAAACAAAACTTCCTCCATCAGTAGAGCATCAGAATTGATTTTGGACTGATGGATAATGGACAATGGTTTATGATGAATATGTGACAGGTGTGACAAGTCATTACAAACTGTCTTGCAATATGTACGCACGATGGTTGCATTGCATGTAAAGAGAAATAATAATGCACACAATGCATGGTACACCAGGACAATCTATTGCACTTTGTTGCAATTTGAGGATGGTATCAGGTGATAAAATGAAGTGAATAGCACACCGTTTGCATTGTGGATAAAGCATTCTATATGTAAGAATGAGACTAGGTAAGAAGGTATTTGAAGCAATTGCTTTCATGGAAAACTACAGAACCACACGGCAGATTGTACATATTCTTTGCAAGAAATGTTTCATATGTCGGGCTAATCACTATTATGCATCTGAACAATGTATCGAGCGGTCACATCCTTACATGTGTGCCCTAATGATGGGATACAACGAGATCCATGGCTACCAGTCAGGCGGGCAGTACAATTTGCGAACATGATCATTGTTTGTTTTCTAACCCGGGATCCCTCCTTCTGTCTTGTGTAGGGTTCTCCTAAGACCAGATTCTGCTTTAGCTTAATGGTCTGCCCTTCATCTAGCTACACAATTGAGACCAAGAAGAAATGTTAGGATGTTCATGTGTCAACACTAAGCAGTCAAAAATCAGACAAAAGTTTTCATGGGAATAGGATAATGCTCACCTCACTCTTCTTCCTCTACATCTTCCTCGTACTCTGCGTCCTCCTCCCACTCTCTCCCTCTCTCCTCCTCATCCTCTTGGGTTGTGTTTCCATCCCTCATCACCGCCTCACACACATCATCCGCAGGAGGGAAGTATGTACCAGAGTCATCACTGTCACCCACATCCTGATACAGTCCCTCTCTCTTATCATACCATTTATGAGGAGGCCATTTTGGGTTGTACTCCTTGGCACCTGTTGCACCAACAGTTACTGCAGCATGAGGGACACCAGTGGATATCCCAACTGATACAACACGTTGTGAAAGTGTAAATGTAGTACAGTATGCTGTAGTGGCAAGGTCAGCGTGATACTGGAATGCAACTTTTGCTGGGCTTGTGACTGCAGGGTTACGTTAGTGTTTCTTGGTGTGGCCCATCTGCCCACAGCGTCAGCAGATGAAGGTTTTCTTCCTCAAGCTTTCCCTGTCCATGCGTGCACTCTTTGGACGCTCACAACCATGCTGTGGTCATGGCTGCAGCCATGACGGCACTACTGGCATGATGTTTTTCACCACCGACGATGGCATGTTGTTGGTGTACACCCTTTGAAATGCCATGCTCTTCAGGCCTGGGTCAACCATGGCCTCTGTGTTCTACCGCTTTATTAGCATAAAGGCGCATAATGCTGGCATGGCAGACCAAACTCCTTCCCACAGCCACAATTGCAAGACTTGTGGATGAGGGACACTTGCAGTGGAATTCCTGTACCCCCATGACGGTTGCCGAGGCTTGCCCTTCCTTGGTCACTGCATACTCACACACCAAGAAGAGGCAGTGGAGCAGTCGCTTTGCCTGTTGTGGTGCAATCGCATCCTTTGCCTTGGCTGCTTTTTGACGACTAGTTGGGAGCAGCCGCTGCACCAAAGGATAGAGGGACACAAAGTACTAGTACTGATACATGCGCTAGTGCGATGCAATCGGCACAATTAAGTTCTTGATAGCGTTTCAGGTGGTACATCTACCTCTTCCAATTGGGCAATGCATTCATGTACATTTCTCCCATGGGACTCCGCCCTTCAGCTCCCCACTGTCCCCGGCCCTGCCAAACAGGTACATGTAAGCTGCGAGACTCACTCGGTGCAATTGGGTAGTGGCCTTGTTCCACTAGTCTTTGTGGAGGGCATGGGTACACTTCCATGCGCAGAATGCAGCCTTAATTCCATAGTTTGCCCGCACTTTCTCTCAACTGTACCATGCACAAAAACTGTGTTTTGTACCAGAAATGTGTTTTCCTACCGCCTTCTATAAGCCTTTCTCTTTGTCAGAAATGATGCATGTGCCTGCTTGGATGACAGTGGGTTATGCAATTGCAAGTTGGCAGTAGAAGAACATTGAAGCCTTTTCATCTTTTGTTGGAACTACTGCCCATGCATTCAGAATTTTGACCAAGTCCCCGAGTAACAAAATTGCACTGTTGAAATCCGGCGAATCATCCACCAGACGCCTCGGCAGTCCTTCCAGAGCAAAATCCCCAGATGGAAATTTGTTACTTGTTCCGGTCAGTTATTCACCGGTAGTCGAACTGCGGCCAGCTCCCAGAGCCGTCGCGCACACCCCAACTTTGGAAGCCCATAACTCCCTCGTTATTGGTCCAATTCCAGTGAAACAACTTCCACCGGATTCAGCAACGTGTCAACTTTCAGGAGCGCTCCTCCATTTTACGATCTGAGCAATCCTCGAGTTGCCACATCCAATGGCGAGGAATTTCCTCTCTCTGGCGGCTCGTCGGCGCCTCCCGGCGCCGCACTTGGCCATGCACAGGGGTAAATCTTTAACATTCTCCCCCTTGCACCTGCCATTCCCGTTACTCCTGTTTTCTCTCACTCATCTTCCGTCGCGCCCTCCAGCCCATCATAGGTGGTCAACCCCAGCCCGGCCACGCTGAATGCGTGCCTGTCCACAGGTTGCGCTTGGGTCAAGCAATCCCCAAGCATGTTGTGCGTGTTGTAGTGCTGCAGCACCACCTGTCCCTTTTCAACCATGTCCCGTGCGTAGTGATAACGCACGTCGATGTGCTTCGTCCTCCTGTGCTATGTCGGGTTGTTGGTCACGTGATGGAGCCAGTGTTGTCCTCTTACACCACCGAAGGCTCCTGCTGCGGCACGCCCAGCTCCCCAAGCAACCTGCGGAGCCACACCGCCTCCTTGACCGCCTCGGCCAGCGCAATGTACTCTGCTTCCACTATGGAGGTGGTGACACAGTCCTGCATTCTGTTGCACCACGAGACCGTTGTACCAACGAGGAAGAACACGAAGCCGGATGTGGACTTCTGCTTGTCCACATTGCCAGCGTAGCTTGCATCCGTCTAGCAGACCAGACGCAAGGGGTCTGCCCACCCCTTGCCGTCGAATCTCAAGCGCGCATGCCGCGTCGCCTGCAGGTAGCGGAGGATGCGCTTGACCGCCTGCCAGTGTAGTGACCTTGGATCGGCCACGTACTTGCTCGCTTGACCCACCGTGTAGACGAGGTCCGGTCAAGTCGCAACCATGGCACACATGAGGCTGCTCACCACCGATTGGTAGGGCACCCCTGCCATATCATCCCGCTCTTCTTTTGTTTGCGGAGCCATTGCCGCACTCAGTTCACAGGTCATGGAGACCGGACTGCCAGCTGGTTTGCAGTCCACCATGCCGTACCGCTTCAGCACCTCGGCCACGTGTTTTGCCTGCCCCAGATATCTTTGCATGTGCGCCCTCCAGTTCCGCGTGATGCTCACCCTGAGGTAGTACTCGAGCTCCCCCATGTTTGACATCTTGAATCTGCTGCTCCGCTGCTCTTTCATTCGCTATAGGCTCGGCAGATTCGTCGAGCAAAAAATCAGGTCGTCCACATAGAGTGCGACGATATGATGGAGATGTTTGTCGCGCCGCACGTACACGTTGTGATCGGATTCACATTGCTTGAAGCCGAGTTGTTCTATAAAGCGGTCCATCTATTGGTACCAGCATCTAGATGATTGTTTTATCCTGTACAAGGACTTATGAAGCTTACACACCTTACCCTCTGGCACCTCCACCCCCTCTCGCACCTCCATGTAGATTTCTTTGTCTATGATGCCGTTGAGGAAGGAAGTTTTTGTGTCTATTTGATGGCGCTCCATGTCCTTTGTGGCTGCCACCGCAAGGATCGTCCGGATGCTTGTGAATTTGGTGACGGGAGTGAACGTCTCATCGTATTGCTTGCCCTTCTGATGTGCGTATCCCTTTACCACAAGCCACGCCTTGTATTTGTCAACCACACCTTCCTTTGTGAACTTGGTCTTATATACCCACTTTGAGCCAATGACCTTGGCATCTCTTGGCCCGTCAACCAGCTCCCACGTGTTGTTTTCTGCGATGGACGCCAGCTCCAATTTGATGGCTGCATCCCATTGATCCCCTTGGGGCCGTGTACCGTGCAAGTGCCTCTTGCACGGTACTCAGCTCCGTTGATGCAACGAGCATGCACCGCGTCATGCTCATCCATTGACCTGTGCTTGCGTTGAAGTGCTTCCTCGCTTTTCGCTGCCTCCCGCTGCAGCGCGACAGTTTTGGTGGCGCATTGTCGCTCTGCTGCGGTCCCTCCAACTCAGCATGCTCCGTGAATCATCGACCTCATGGATCCCCCACTCCGGTGTAACATCGCCTGAACGGTCGGCACGTCCAGTGGATTTTCAACGGCCAGTACGTCTAGTGGATTTTCAACCAATGCCCGATGCACACTTTTCCGAGAGTGTGTGCCTTGGCACCCTTGGTGCCTCATCCATCGGATCCTTCCGGTGGATCTCCTCATCAGCTTGATTTTCATAGGGGTCCTCCACTTCGGCTGCCACCGCTGGTGTACCATCGCGCTCTGATGCCGCATCCTCAACTTCGGCATCTGCTGGCTCCTCCTTGTAGTCAAGGAGGTGGAACCACTCCCCCGTCTTCGGAGAGTCCACCACGCACACATCGTTGCTGCTGATGTACCTCTGCTCCTCGTCAAACTCAATATCTCGGCTGTAGATTATCTCCTTCTTGTGCATGTCGTAGAGCCGGTGCGCCTTATACGCGCTCTCATAGCCAAGGAAGAGATACGACTTTGCCTGCGGCTCTAGCTTGCTGTCACGCCTTTGTGCAGTCACATGCGCCTTGCACATGAACACTTTCAGGTGTGCCACACTTGGCTTGCACCCACTCCAAACCTCTTGCGGCATCTTCCAGCCGCTCTTCCCCTTCAGCACCGCTGTAGGAGTGAGGTTGATAGTGTAGCTCGCCGTACGCACAACTTTCATCCAGAAGCTTTGCGACAATTTCGCATCCACCAACATGGTCTGTACCATGTTAAGCAGCGTCTGGTTTGCCCGCTCCGCCACGCCATTTGACTGAGGCAATTACGGCGTAGTTTGGCCTGTTGCTTCATCCATCCGCTATAGCCCACGTACTCGCCGCCGTTGTTGATGTGTAGTGCTTTGACCTTCTGATCAGTCTGCCTCTCCACCGCGGCGATATACTTCTTCAGCCGGTCCAGGAACTCGCATTTCTGCTTCATGAAGTACACATAGAGTTTTCTGCTGTAGTCATCAATGAAGGTGACGGAGTAACATACGACGCTCTTTGATGCAGTCCTGAATGGTCCACACACGTTGCTGTTCATGACCTGCAGCAGGTCTGGGGCGTGATTCACGTTCTTGTTGAATGGTTTATGCCGCACCTTGCCTAAAATGCAAGGCTCGCACTTTTTGTGCTTTGCTTCATCTGTCGCCTCTTCCACACCGTCAATGACAAGGCCGCGTACCAGCTTGTGCTTCGCCATCTCCTTCACGACTGCGGTTGAAGAATGCCCCAGTCGTAGGTACCAGAGCTCAAGATCAGCCCCCCCTCCTTTGGCCAGGTTGACGGTGCATTCCTCCAAGTCTACATAGTTCGTCGCCGCGGGGATCACCTTCATCTCCACGATGTAGAGGCCTCTCTTGCGCTTGGCCTCCAGCACGGGCTTGCCGCCACCGTCCTTCTGCACAACTGCCCCCTTTCTCCTGAAGAGCACCTTGTACACCTTGTCAGTCAGGCGGCTGACACTTGGAATGTCAACCAAGTCGGGTACGTACTGCATGTCCTTGATGACGCACTGCACCCGCTTCCCACCAACCACCACCTCCACGTCCACGTCTCTATGGCCAGCCGCTGGCTCGACCTTGTCGTTCGCGACCACCATGGATTTTCTGGACTTGGTGTAGTTAATGAACCCGACCTTCTCGACCTGGGTATGATCCCACGCTCCGGAGTCAAGGCATCGCCGGTTGACCTTTTTGAGGTAGTGGTTTTGAGTGTCGTTGAGGAGCGTCTTCTTGCCTTTGGCGTCCTTGTCACTGGCCTTTGCCTCCCCGGTGCACTCACATGCCCAGTGGCCCTCATTGCCGTAATTACGGCACACACCCTTCTTGGCACCCTTCTTACTGCCGCCATATCCGCCACCTCCCTTGGCCCCGCTTTCGCCACAACGCGTTTTGGTGACGTTTTGGTGACGAGGGCCGATGAGGAAGACGAGGACTTCCCGCAGCTCCGCCGTTGTGCCTCGTTGCACAAGTACTCTACGACTGCGCCAGAGGTGAGCTTTTCCTCTTCCCATCCTCTCAAGACTGTGATGAGAGGGTTCCAGCTGTCAGGAATGGCCATGAGGAGGTCCATCGCCTACAACTGTGTGCCAATCTTCCACCCCACGTTGTTGCATTGCAAGGCAAGGGACTTGATCTGCTGAATGAAAGAGATGATATTATCTCCCTCCTCGATTCTCATTGTTAGGAGTCGCTTCATTGCAAATGTTTTATTCGCCAACGACTTGGATTGATGGATGGCACAAAGTTTTTGCCAAGTCTCGGCTACCAGCTTGCAGCCCTAGAAGTAGCCCCATTGCGACTCAGCCGTTCCAGACACCAGCATTGTGAGCACCTCCGTGTTCTTCTTTGCAAAGGCCTCCTTCTGTACTTCCATTGCCGTCGCTTCGTCGAGACTTTCGTTCCCTTCATGACCTCCATCAGCCCCTTATGCGCGAGGTGCACCTCAAAGTGCAGCCTCCATAGTCCGTAGCCAGGGCCACCTGCATACTTCTGGATGGGCTGCGTCTCCTTCTGCGCCATTTCCGCAACCTTTAACTCCAGGACCTCAGAGCTTGATGGCGATGTCGTCCCCGACGATAGTCTTGTCTGTCGTGAAAGCCGTGAGCAATGTGTAGACCAGTCAGGGCTATGGGCACATAACCCTCTGTCATAAAATGGCCCATGGGTTTTTTAGGTAGCTCCAACGTGCCTCGACCGGGTGGAAATTTGGTGTTCACGGCTTTCTCTGTTTTGGCGTGTGGCTTTGTGTCTAAGCGTGAGCTTTCTGGCCGCCTTACGCTATGTTTCGAGGAGTGGAAGACAGTTGTAGGGCAGTTGTTTTTTGCAAAGGGAACAACATGATTTTGCATTAGTTTTTTAATACAAACATGATTTGAATGTTTGTAGGGCTAGTCATGAGCTCTCCAACACACCAAACCGTGCGCAATTCAGATCACCGTAGCTCCCGCTACGTCAGTCAAAGAGCAGTACCCCAAACTGGCCGCTTAGTCGGCAACGCGCACCACGTCGCCCGCCGAGGCGCCCTCACACATCAAGGACCCATTAGAATGCCATTCCGGAAGCGCACATGTTTCTACGCGTAGTGGCAGTGCCCCTTGCGCCTTTGGGGTCTGTTTCGATGAGTTAATCATCGTGTTTGGTGATGGGGATTGAAGTGGTTCGAAACCTATTCGCAGACCTGCAGTCCAATTTTTTACGAAGTCCCCGACGAACAAAACTGCACTACTGAAATCCGGCCAATCATCCACCAGACGCCTCGGCAGTCCTTCCGGAGGAAAACCCCTAGATGGAATTTGGTTACTCGTTCCGGTCAATTATTCACTGGCAGTTGACTTGCGGCTAGCTCCCAGAGCCGCCGCGCACACCCCAACTTTGGAGGCCCATATCTCCCTCGTTACTAGTCCGATTCCGGTGACACAACTTCCACCGGATTCAACAACGTGTCAACTTTCAGGACAAATCCTCCATTTGAGGATCCGAGCAATCCTTGACTTGCCACATCCATCAGAGGTGAATTGCCTCTCTCTGGTGGCTTGTCGGCGCCTCTCGGCGCTATACTTTGGCATGCAGAGGGGCAAATCTTCAACACATCCAACGCGACGAAACGCTAGAGGGAGCCTTTTTCCTTCTCCGTCCTTACAATGACATGGGTTTTGGGATCCACACGCATCAGCTACACATAGAATGCAAAGAAAGATGTTAAACCTAAGTGAATACACCACATGGCAAATGCTCACCTTTTCTACATATGACAGTAATAGGCTCCACATGTCCGACTTCTTGTCCATCAATGATTCCTGCGCCTTCGCACTTGTCAGGTACAGTGTAATGTTGGCCGTGTTAATCCCGGTGGTCTCGTGGAGTAACTGCTGCATGGATGCTTGGGAGACGGTGGCGTGTCCCTATCTTCTACAAACACACGTGTGCACCGGCCACTAAAAATCATTGGCCTCAGCATCAGCACAAGTGATGTAGAAATGCACAGGCTCACTACGCAGCCATTTCAACCCAAAGCGGTTGTCAACTTTGTACCCTTGAATAAAAGCGGTGCCTCTTCCATGTTGAAAATTAGCATGCCCTCCTTCAAGTCTGTCTTTGGTTTCTTGTGTTTCTTTGAAGAGAGACATGGCTCGTTGTCAGAGTCAGCTGCACAAAAATTAGCACATGACACACAGTGCGTGCCTCCAGTAGTCAGTTGTAAGCTCCGTGGGACCCTGACAAAGGGAGTGAAACTCACACATTGAAGCCACCCTCATGGCATGGGTCTCCGTAGCGAGCAGTGACAGGGCCAGCTCCTAGCCCTGGCGCGGGTCTGCTCCAGTCCCGGTCATGGTCTCACTCATGAAGGGACGGAAGTCAAGCACAGTCTTCCGCAGCATGGCATAGAGCAGACCGCGCATCACTCTCGTTGCTGTCTAGAGCTGGTGAGCGTCGCGGGTCTGGTACTCACTCTGGTAGAAGGGCAAGTCATCCTCAGAATCCGCCCACACATGAAACTAGGTTTTCTAGTAATCGAAGCCCTCACCGGTGTTAGAACAGGATGGAGGTGTTCCAAAGTCCTTTGGTTGCCGCTCCATGGGGAGGGCGACCTCAGGCTTGGAAGATGGTGGACAAGGTATACGGAGACCACCAGTGAGAGAAACGCCACCAAAACTGAATACTGCTAAAAATTGTGCGTGATCTTGATGTCACAAAGGTGGCGTGATTAGAGGCTGTGACCCCAAATGCAGCTCACAAATGCACTCCTCAAGGCCACGAATCTCATCCTCACATGTATCGTCCTCTATCTCCTCCTCTTCCCAAGTGTCAACCTATGATGAGGGGTGCTGAGGCTCTGGTGCTGTGTAGGGTGTTGACTGTTGAATGGATGGTGTAGCTTTAGTAGATCCTCCTTGTGGCTACTGTGAGGCTCTTGAACAACCCCTTACTAACTCCGCGATCTCCTACAATGCGTCGGTCAGCCACTGCTACTACCGGCACATCTCATCCTTTGTCTAACAAAGCTCATCAATCACAACTGTGACTGTGGTCTTGTGATGCCCGAAGAGGAGGAAGAGGAGGAATATGTAGTAGGTTATCATGAACCGGAACCATTGCAGTGCTAAGTATGGGGCAAAATTCAAAATGGTCCAAACAAGAAAATAACAACGTTTCTTGAACAGTTAAAACTCTGACAAAACATGACATTTCGACCCAGAAATTACTGACGTCATCACTGGCGTATTTTAAGCCAGCATTGTTTTTTGGTCGGAATCACGCGGATTCCTCGCGCCGAAGAAAGTGAAGGGATGACCACGTTCCCCCCTACTCGCGGCTGCAAAGGGGCTGTGTAGGCCTGCACAGGTGTTGTGTAGTAGTACACAACAGTACTTCTGCGTAGTAGTGTTGCTACACAACATTGCTGAGCAATGATTGCTTCACAACAACACTGATGTGCAAGACAACAGCCACTCTTGCTACGGGTTTGCTGTTGTTGTGACCGCTACCACTGTTGTTGTGTTACTGTAGCCGCTGCTGTTGCTACGGTGTTTTCTCTTTTGTTGTTGCTACTAATGCTATGACAGCTATAACGGTGCTGTTGCGGTGCTGCTGCCTCTACTACTATTGCTGTGCTATTATTGCTGCTCATGGCTGCTGATGTCGCTGCTGTTACTAGCTATTGCCACCGTAGCTTGTTGCCATTGCGCGCAGCCGACACTGCAAGATGTTACCGCAAGCTGCTTCTCCCTTTTTTTTCTTGGTCAAGGATGATAGCCAGACATGGCTTCTTTTGCCACCCGATGCTGCTACTGCCGCTTGACATGGTTGCTACAGCTCGTGAATGCTCCTCTTGCTACGGTGGTAGTGATTACGTTGAAACACCGCTGCTCTTGACGCCGTGGCGATGTCTCCATTGCCAACATATGCCACCATGGGTCCTAGAGCACTACTACGGTGGTGACTCTCACAGCTGCTACAGGTACTGCGTCTTTGCGGTGTAGCTAAGCGAAAGAGGTCTCACTCCTCTGATACCATGAGAAACTACTAGGAAGCTTTGTAGCCTTGCTAGTGCTGACGTGCGGCACTATCTAGTTAGCTAGGACACTAGCAGGCAAGCAGGTGCAAGAAACAACAAGGATTAGGATAGGGAGACGCGCAAAGTCTCATGAGCTCCAACAGCTTAGTAATCCACAAAGACGAAAACAGAAAACCACAGGGCATGAATATCTGCTGCGGTGCACTGCGGGGGACACACGTGATAGTATGAGTTTGTCCTAAAACCGGCCCAAAACCAACATTTTGACCGTAACTCCGTGCACAGGCATCCAATCACAACACCGTATGAACTTAGAGATGCACAATCTTGAGCCGGACGCTACGACTGGTCACATGCACAGGTCTTGCACCAATCAGTAGACAGATAATGTAAAACATGCAAATTGGGCTCAAGAGCCAGTCCACTGAGAGAACTCTAGCATCTGAAAAGCTACAGAGCACCTCAGCAAGCACTCGGGACATCGTGGCAGCTGTCTAGTAGTTGTCTGGCAGCTGCTAGTGGGTGGAGCCACCATCCGCCGGTGCTCTCCCAGGACAAGTGCTGGGAATAGAACCAGGACATCAGAGAGCTCTAGGACGCCATGGCCTCCAAAAACTTGAGGTTGAAGTCAACGAAGATCTTCGCGTAGTCGGGATTTACAACGTTCGTGATCGTGAGGAGAGCGGTTGGGGGAGGTGGACCAGTCCTACCGAGCTGGCAAAGAAGATCCTGGACGTGGCGCCAATAGGCGGTTACAGACTCGGAGTCACCCATCTTGAGGTCGTTGACGCTCCTCAGAAGGTGACTCACAACGGCTTGGCCCGAAGCATGGTGGGGATGTGTGAGGATACTATAGGCCTCATGATGGCTAGGGTCGGTGCCGGTAGTAGGATCGCCGATGAAGGGCTCAAGGTCAATGCAATCACCCTCTAGTATGGCAAAGTCAAGGGTCCTAGGCGCGCATCGTGCAATGAACAACTGCTTGGGGATGGAGGAGTCATACATTAGGATGTAGTAGGGCCAGACACCCTTACCTTGAAACCAGAAGCAAAATAATAGCTACCAAGATACAAACTGTCCCTCCTCAAGGTGGGATGGTGGTGCTTCAGAATCCTTTGGCCTGCGCTGAGAACTGGCTACAATGCCTAGAGACTCCAGGACACTAGAGACACACTACTACTGCTACCGCTGCTGCTGCTGCTAGTATAGATGTTGTGATGTTGCAGTTGCTGCATTAGGGTACTCCAGCAGCCACGCTACTACTGCTGCTACTACTTGGCTACTGCTGCTTTTATGCGCTACTGCCGCCCCGTTGCTGCTCCACCTACTCCTTGGTAGGTAGCAAGCGAGTGAGGGTGCAAGGGAGTCCAGGATTTTTTTTCTTCTTAATGGTTGCCGGGTGTACCAACGGTGATTCCAAAGCTACTTATGTGGCTGCACCCGGCAGAAGGCTAGACCGGGTACAAAGAGAAAGGAGGGGGAAGATAGAAATGGAGAAATTGTTGAAAAATTGCTCCTCCGCATACCCAAGTGCAGCGTCGGGAGGCACCGACGAGCCGCCAGAAAGTGGAAGCTTCGCGCCAGCAGATCTGGCGACTCAAGGATTTCTCAGATCTTAAAATGGAGGATTGCACCGTAACGTTGACAAGTCGCTGAATCCGGTGGAAGTTGTTTCACTGGAATTGGACAAGTGTCGAGGGAGTTATGGCCTTCCAAAGTTGGGGTGTGCGCAGCGGCTCTGGGAGCCGGCTGCGACTCGAAATCCGGTGGATAATCGACCAGATTGAGTAACAAAAATGCAATCTGGAGAAATTGCTCCAGAAGGCCTGCCGAGGCGTCCGGTGGATAATCCACCTGATCAGGTGGATCATCCACCGGTTCCAGAAGTGCAGGTTGATACTGAGGGACTTAGCCAAAATCAAGGCTCGGCGTCCGAAGCTCAGGAGTACGTTTTGTTACTCAGGGACTTAAGTCAAAATTCTGACTGCAGGTCCGAGGACAGGTTTCGAACCTCGTCACACCCCATCACCAAACTCGACCCAAAAGTGGGTAGGGTGTGTGGAAACAGTTCAGGAGACCCATACATCATGTGCAATGGGATCTGCGCCTCGGGAAAGGCACTTCGCACGTGAAGGAAGGCGCCACGACGTGTGGCGGTGTCTGGCTTCTGTGGTGGGTGAGACCTGCGCTTCGGCAAGCGTAACTTGGGCTACGCTTGGCCAAATTGTGCACGGTTTGGTGCGTTGGAAAGCTCAGGACTAGCCCTATAAGTTATGATCATGTCCATGTACAAAAAAAACCAAGAATGCAAAATCGTGTTATTCCCTTTGCAAAAGTGATTGTCTCTAAATGCCTGCTCACATAGCGTGAGGCGACCAGAAAGCTCACGCTCAGTCTCCGATTAGCCCAAAACAGAACACGTGAACCACTAGAGTGGATCAGACAAACGTCGGGACCACACCACGCGGATTCCAACATGATAAAGGGTTATGGGCCCACAGCGTTTCCGCTGCACCACTCTGATCGTCATCGTGGACGTTGCCGTGAATATCTGAGAACCGGACCGAGTAGCAGCTGCGCACATGGCGCAGAAGGAGACGCAGCCAATTCAGAAGTATGCGGGCAGCCTGGGCTTTGGGCTATGGAGGTGGCAGTTTGAGCTGCACCTCGCGCATAAGGGGCTGCTGGATGTCATGTTGGAAAAGGAGGTGCTTGTAGAGGCGATTGTTGCGGATGCGGAGAAGCAGGCCTTCGAAGAAAAGAACACGGAGGCGCTCATACTCCTGGTGTCCGGGACAGCCGAATCGTAGTGGGGCTACTTCCAAGGCTGCAAGCTGACAGCGGAAGGTTGGCAAAAGCTCTGCGCCATCCACTAATCCAAGTTGCTTGTGAACAAAACCTTTGCGATGAAGCGGCTCCTCACAGTGAGAATCGCGGAGGGAGGTGATGTCATCTCCGCCATGCAGCAGATCGAGTCGCTCGCCTTGTAGTGCAATGACGTGGGGTGGAAGATCGATATGCAGTTGCAGGCGATGGCCCTCCTCATGGCCCTAGCTGACAGTTGGGGTCCACTCATCACCGTTCTCGGAGGATGGTCGGAGGATAAGCTCACCTATGGCATGGTCGCAGAGTACATCCGCAACGAGACGTTGTGACGGAGCTACAGGGTGTCCTCGTCTTCCTCATCGGCCCTCGTCACCAAAACGTGTGGTGGCGGAAGCTGGGGCCGAGGAAACGGCGGAAAGGGCGGCGGCAAGAAGGGTGCCTAGAAAGGTGCGTGCCGCAACTGCGGCAAGGAGGGCCATTGGACCCGTGAGTGCTAGGAGGAGGCGAAGACCGGCGGCAAAAACAGCATGGGCAGGTTGCTCCTCAACGGCAACAAGAACCACTTCCTCAAGAAGGCCAACAGGCGGTGCCTGGATTCCGGGGCCAAAGAGCACACCCAAGTCGAGAAGGTGGGGTTCGTCACCTACGAGAAGTCCTCCAAGTCGATGGTGGTCGCGAACGACAAAGTCGAGCCGGCGGCCGGCCAAGGCGACGTGGAGGTGGAAGTCGTGGTGGGCGGTAAGAAGGAGCTGTGCGCAATTTGTTNCAACAAGAACCACTTCCTCAAGAAGGCCAACAGGCGGTGCCTGGATTCCGGGGCCAAAGAGCACACCCAAGTCGAGAAGGTGGGGTTCGTCACCTACGAGAAGTCCTCCAAGTCGATGGTGGTCGCGAACGACAAAGTCGAGCCGGCGGCCGGCCAAGGCGACGTGGAGGTGGAAGTCGTGGTGGGCGGTAAGAAGGAGCTGTGCGCAATTTGTTATGTGCAGCATGTCCCCGGCCTGGCTGACATCCTGAGTGTCAGTCGCTTGACGGACAAAGGGTATGAGGTGCTCTTCCGCAGGAAAGGCGCAGTGGTGCGCATTGACAGCAACGGCAAGGTCGTGCTGGAGGCGAAGCGCGAGGGCGGTCTCTAAACTGTGGAGACCAAGGTGGTCCCTGCGGCATCCAACGTAGCAGATTCGCAGGAGCGCTTCGTCAACATGGCCAAGGGAGGAAGCGCTGATCTGGAGCTCTGGCACCGACGGTTGGGGCACTCGGCGCCCACAACCGTTCAAGCGATAGCGCAGCGCAACATGGTGCGCAGCCTCGTCATCGACGGTGCAGACGCGGCAGCAGATGCAGCAGCACACAAAACGTGCGAGCCTTGCATTTTGGGCAAGGCGCAGTGCAAGCCGTTCAACAAGGATGAGGCTGGCGCGAAGGACCTGCTAGAGGTTGTGCACAGCGACGTGTGCGGACCGTTCAAAACGCCGTCAAATGGCGGCTTGAGATACTTTGTCAGCTTGATAGACGACTGCAGCAGGGAGCTCTACGTGTACTTTATGAAGCGGAAAGGTGAGGTCCTTGACCGGCCGAAGGAGTACGTCACAGTGGTGGAGAGGCAGACTGGCTGGAAGGTCATAGCGCTACGCAACGACAATGGCGGAGAGTATGTGGGCTACAACGGGTGGATGAAGTAGTAGGGCATCAAGTGGGAACCCACTACGCCGTACTCACCACAGTCTAACGGAGTGGAGAAGCGGGAAAACCAGACGCTACTCAACATGGTGCGGACCATGTTTGTGGATGCGGGGTTGCCGCGAGGGTTCTGGGTGGAGGCTGTGCGTACAGCAAGCTACACCATCAGCCTCACCCCAACAGCAGTGCTGAAAGGGTAAGGGCGGTTGGAAGACGCCGCAGGAGGTTTGGAGTGGGCGCAAGCCAAACGTGGCGCACCTGAAGGTGTTTGAGTGCAAGGCGCACGCGATGGTGCAGGCAGCCCAACGACGCAACAGCAAGCTGGAACCGCAGGCAAAGCCGTGCTTGTTCCTTGGCTACGAGAGTGCGCAAAAGGCGTATCGGCTCTGGCAAGCAAGAGGTCATCCACAACCGTGACGTCGAGTTCGACGAGCAGCAGAGCTTCAGCAGCAGCAGCAACGACATGAGCGTCGAGAACACTCCAAAACAGGGAGAGTGGTTCCAGTTCCTTGACTACGAGGAGGAGCCGACGGACGCGGAGGTCAATGATGCGGCGTCGGAGCGTGGCGGTAGAGCAGGTGCAGCAGCCGACGCAGAGGAATCCAACGACGATGCAGTTGAGATGGCGATCCGGCGGAATGATCTCTTGAAGGAGGCACTACGGGTGCCAATGCGCGCACTCCCGGCGGAGTTCGCGTCGGGTGTTAGAGAAAAATCCTCCGGACGCGCCGCCCGTCCGATTGATGTTTCGCCAGAGCGGGAGGGATCCTTGGGGAGCCATCCGGTGGATGATTCACCGGATCGGGCAGAGTCAGAAGGATCGCAACAAAGTGACGAGATGCCACCAAAACTGCCGTGCAGCAGCGGGAGGCAGCGGAGAGCGGGGAAGCGTTTTGACGCAGGCACCGGTCGATGGATTGGCATGACGCAGTGCATGCTGGCTGCATCAACGGAGCTGACGACCGTGGAAGAGGCGCTTGCGCGGCCCGAGGGGAAGCAGTGGGACGCCGCCATCAAGTCGGAGTTGGCATCCATTACTGAAAACGACACGTGACAGCTGGTTGACAGGCCAAAAGACGCCAAGGTCATCGGCTCCAAGTGGGTCTTCAATACCAAGTTCACGAAAGAAGAAGTGGTTGACAAGTACAAGGCGCGGCTTGTGGCGAAAGTGTACGCACACCATAAGGGCGAGCACTATGATGAGACGTTTGACACTGTCACCAAGTTCACAAGCATCTGGGCGATCCTTGGGGTGGCGACCGCGAAGGATATGGAGCTCCACCAGATGGACGTAAGGACGGCCTTCCCCAACGGCATCATTGACAAAGAAATGTACATGGAGGTGCCGGAGGGGGTGGAGGCGCCGGAGGGCAAGGTGTGCAAGCTGCGGAAGTCCTTCTACAGGCTGAAACAATCATCCCGGTGCAGGTACCAATAGATGGACAGCTTCATGGCACAACTCGGCTTCAAGCGCTGTGAGGCAGATCACAGTGTGTACGTGCGGCGCAAGAAGAAGCTCCATCATATCATTGCACTCTACGTGGATGATCTGATCTTGTGCTCCTCAGACCTGCCAAGCCTACAGAAGCTAAAAGGGCAGCTGAGCAACAGGTTCGAGATGTCGGACATGGGGGAGCTGGAGTTCTACCTCGAGGTGAGCATTACGCGGAACCGGAGGGCGCACACGCTTGAGTTGGGGCAGGCCAAATACGTGGCTGAGGTGCTGAAGCGGTATGGCATGAAGGACTGCAAACCAGTGTACAGTCCCGTCTCCACAACCTATGAACTAAGTGCGGTAATGGCACCGCAAACAAAAGAAGAGTGGGAGGATATGGCAGGGGTGCCCTACCAATCGGTGGTGGGCAGCCTCATGTACGCCATGGTGGTGACTCGACCGGACCTGGGCTATGCGGTGGGCCAAGTGAGCAGGTACGTGGCCGATCCAGGGCCACTATACTGGCAGGCGGTCAAGCGCATCCTTCGCTACCTGCAGGCGACGCGGCACGCGCGCCTGAGGTTTGACGGCAAGGGGCGGGCGGACCCCTTGCGTCTGGTCTACTACACGGATGTAGACTACGCTCGGGATGTGGAAAAGCGGAAGTCCACATCCAGCTATGTGTTCCTCCTCGCTTGTGTAGCGGTCTCGTGGTGCAGCAGGAAGCAGGACTGCATTGCCACCTCCACAGTGGAAGCAGAGTACATCGCGCTGGCCGAGGCGGTCAAGGAGACGGTGTGGCTCCGTAGGATGCTGGGGGAGCTGCAATAAGAGAGGACGACGCCTGGCTGGGTGGAGATGTAAGGCAGTATGGAACGCAAGAGCACGGCCACAAAGGAGGAAAGGAAGGAAGGGAAGAGGATTCCCAAGCAGCAAGGAATTGAGAGCTCACCAATGCTAATGCTGCAGGGCAAACATTGGTGGCAGTGCAAACACTGCAGAGGCAGCAATGATAGCCACTGAGGATGAGGTGGTGACGATGAGGCAGGCAAATCCAGCAAGGGCATTTCCTATGAGGATGGAGACGGCAGCTGCAGCTGTGACTGCGACGCGAATCTGGTGATCAAACGATGAGGACGCAGCTGCAGAGGACACCTGAGAGGTGGAAATCTGGATCGAGTCAACGGCGCTCGAGAGAGCAGTGGTGGCTGAGGCTGCTGCTGTTGCGACTGCGCTAGCTGCTGCTCCAACGTGCATGGCTATGTTGACTGCAGCAGTTACAAGAGGACCCTAGTCAGTGGCTGCAGCAGTGTAAGTTTCAACATCCTTGCCAGTAGCAGTTTTGGCAGGTGCACACGCAGAACACGCTGTAGCAGCAAACGTGGAAGAAATGGCAGTACAACAGACAAGTGCTACTTCCAGGGTAGTGAGAATGTCAGGTCCAGATGGTGTAGCATCAGCCTGAGATGCAGCGGGGGATGCAGTGCAACGCAAGGTTGCCTCGGCTTGCTCTGCTGGGGCTCTCGGTGTAGCTGGAGCTGCCGCACCTTGAGCGGCACACTGACAGCCGACGTGTTCTACGGGTAACCGGGGATCTTACCAGAGATAATGGACGACTTGCTCACGTGGCGGCCCCGTTGTTGGTGCATTTTGCACGGTTAGAGAGTCGTCTAAGGCGGACTGACAATAAGCCGCGTACACAGTAGCGTCTTTGCGCGCCTCGTCGTCTGCAGGATCGTATTCTTCTTCAGGGTGGTACCTTGGGCTGTCACAACGGCGGCGGAGGCACAACAATGTCACAATATCCGCCTCCTCCTCGTGATGATCAATCAGTTCATCGAGGCGTGCACGATCACGCACACCTCTAATGCGGTTCCTGCATTTGGTTGTGCATCCATGGTTGCAGATGAAGCCTCAGAAGCGGCTGTTGCTAGTTGAGAGAGAGTGAAGCAGGGCGTACCGACAGGCAGTGCTCAATGGCCAAGAGGTCTTGGTGTGGTAGCGCTACTGAGGCAAAACCCTGCGAGCCAGGAGCACAGTTGTGCTGCTAAAATGCGAACCACCGGGTCCAGAGGGACTCAGCATCAGAGTGCTGCACAGCAGAGCAACAGCAAACCTACAAAAATGCGGAGCTACTCGAGACACTGCGGGCCGAGGCGGGAGTGCACAGGCATGTGAGGCTTTGAACCTGTGGGAGTGTGGGGCCGCTTAGAGGTGGTTGGCCGTGACGAGAGAGCCACGGCGTCGCAGTACTTCAGAGCCGTGAGACCGCTGGCTTGTAGTGTTGTGGTGCTGCTGAAGTGCGAACATCCTGGATGAGAGTGTCGAGCAGGCGCTGCACTGGTGTGAAGCAGCAGGGCTGCGGACTTGCTGAGTTGCGGAGATGTTTTTAGGGTACGGCGGACCAAGTCGAGAGTGTCGTGGCATGTAGAGTGCCAAAGTGCAAAGCTGGGGTGTCGTAGTGCCGAGGGACTCGATCAGCTAAGAGGAGAGACTGCTGAACTGCCAGACGACGAACTTGCAGCGTAGGCGGATAAGAGTGTCACGGCCGCGATCGCACAACCATGAATGTCGCATGTGCCACAACACAAGTCATCATGGATAGATGGAATGGAGGGGTCTCTCCCTCATGATCTGATTCCAGTAGGTAGCGGCAGAAAGCCGACATGCACTCTCTACCATGCAAGCTTGACACACACTATAGCCATGGTGACGGGTGGGACAAGAAGTTGTAGAAAAACACACTTAGTTAAGTAGCGAGAGCAAGAGTGATGAGAGTAAGTGACCAACGTTCTCTTAGCCGCAGTTGACCGGGCCACCCACTCGAAGAGCTTGAAGTGGGGCCCAGCCGCCACCTCCGGGTCGAACCAAACTTGTCGGGCAAAAGGCTGCCGTGGTTTCTAACACCTCAGGCCGACTGAGAGTGTGGCCCTATATGATCAGCAACCCGGGCAAGAATGAGACAGCTAGCACAACATGCAAAGTACATAAAACCATAAATCACATCGACCACGAGCGTATGTGGAGCATGCATCTCTAACGAGATCTCTCATGTTTCAGCCATACCAGGCTCATCACCAAGTTTTTGGAGCAGCAAGATATTCACTCCAACAGAGCTGAGCATGGTCGAGCCCACCAATCTTGCACCCGGCAGAGACGCCAATGATGCACGGCTCCAAAGCTTCTATTCTGCTCAGTCACCTGCAAGAGTGGTGTGTGTGTGAGTGAAGGAGTCAAGAGGTCACTTACGTGTTTGACAGACAAACCAACACCCGTTGTTGCTACGCTACTGCTGCTGGTGCTTGCTGCTTCTACTTTTGCTCAATGCTGCTCCTGGTGCGTGCTGTTCCTTGCTACTACTACTGGCCTCTCGCTGCTCGCCGCTTGTTGCTTACTGCTTGTTGCTCCTGCTGTTGCCCGGTGCCTGCTGCAACTGCCTCTTGTTGCTTCTGCTGCTAGCAAGGATGCCAGCAGCTGCTAGCGGCTGCCGCCTGTTGTAGTTGCCGCATGCTGCTGGTACTAGCGGCAAATGCTGTTGCACTCTCACGTGCTAAAGGCGGGTGACGTTGGCGGTAATCGGGTGACATCGACAGGTCCTAGTGAATCGGCTGCAGCGGTGATGCTCACTGCTTCTGCACTGTTGCATCTCTGCTATGCAACTCGGCGAGATCTATCTTGCTGATCTAATACCATGAGAAGATCCGTGGAAGCTTCCTAGGAATACAGCCGCTGACTAGGCGTCAGTGCCTAGTCAGACGGCGACAACCGTCACAGGTTGTACACACAACGGTAAGAGTCTTGCTAGGATACATGAGTCAAAGTGTCAGAATGTTTTTAAAGCATTTGTAGAGAGAGGTGACAAATGACAGGTCCACGGCATAAACACCTGCCGTGGCGCACGACGGGTGTCGCACATGAAAGTGCAAGGCCTCTCCTCGAACCGGCCGTGAACCACTGTTTTGACTGTAACTCAGCGTAGACAAGTCAGAACGCTACGCCGTCTGAACCTAAAACGTGCAAAATCTCAAGCCGGATGCTACGACTAGTCACATGCATGCATCTGGCATCGAACGGTGGACACTGTTGGTTTGTGTGGCTTGCACCAGTCACGACTGATGCCGATGCATTATCCATATACCCATGTTGGCGGTATATGATAGAGGAGGGCGTAACGACACGACGATCCTCCGGAGTGTCTCGACACTTCTCCAGCACCTACTACAACGCCGATGAGACGCGGTCGATGTGTTCCGGTAGCCCTGTTGGCTTCTCTGGAATTAGGAGAGTTTTCTTGGTGGGTTGAGACCCGCGCACTCGGTGGACTCTACCGGTGCGACGAGGAGGCCTGGTGGCTGTACTAGCGCTTCCGATGGTCAGAAAGATGTTTTGGATGTCTGGACGCTGATTTTGAGATTTTCTAGCACTGCTCGTGTTTTCTCGGCGGTCGAGACCCGGGCACTCGGAGAGTTGTTCCGATGCCTCGAGGAGACGACCGTTCTTTTCATAGTGGTCTACGAAGTGTGTTCTCCCCACTGACTCGTTTGGGTTCAGCGGGGGTGACGGGGCCCGGTGCTGCTTGCTGCCTGCGCCCCTACTTAAGCCCGCTAGGAGCTCGTTTGTACTCTCTCCTTGTTCTTTCATATTCAGCGTTCCAGACTTAGCCAAATTCTTGCATTCTTGCATTGAACTCACACACAGAGCTCATGTTTGTTTTTGCATGGGCTTGCATGCCCTAAAACATTTCCAATTTGGTATCAGAAAACAGGGGGGCATGTGCACAGCAGAAGGTGTACCAGTGGACGGAACGTGAAGACAATGCGCCATGTGGCGCCACGCCGTCAGTAGCGTGAGGGAGAACAAAACAGCTGCACGTGAAGGCCACAGGGGCGATGAGCCGCGCACAGTAGCATTAGGGACTGCTGTGGCAATAGTAGTACCAGCAACATACGTGGTAACCACGACAGTTGTAGTGCCACGCAGCAGGAGTAGTGGCGACAGAGCTGCCGCTCACAGCTACAGTAGCAGCGGCGGTAGCAACAATAGCAATGGCCAGCACTAGCATTTGTAGCATCTACACAAGCGGCACTAGCAGCAGTAGCAGCAACCACTTTGCCGCGCAACAGCAGTAGCAATAACAGCTGCAACAGCACATCAGCTGCTGTAGTAGTAGCGTCAGCAGTAGCACATAGCAATAGTAGCAGCAGCCACTGAAGCAACAGCGGCAGCAACAGTAGTTGCGTGTAGCAGCAAGTAGCAGCGGCGGCAGCAGCAAGCGGCAGGCGCAGCACAAGCAAACAACAGTAGTAGTAGCAGCTGCTGCGCAGTTTAGCAGCAGCAGCAGCAGCAGCGGAAGCAGCAGCAGCAGCAACGGCAACATCAAGCAACAGCAGCTGCTGCTGTGCAGAGTAGCAACAGCAGAAGCAGCGGCGGAAACAGCACCATCAACCGCAGCAGCCGCACTCGCCGCTGCAATTGCTGTTGCAGGAGGGCCTTGCAGCCCTCCTCTGAGGGCCTCCGCCCCCTCGGAGGGACCCCCTTGACCCCCATCAAGGGGGCCTCTCCGAGGGGGCCAGTCAGCCCCGTTCGCCCTCCCTCCCCTCTTCTCGAGGGGCCCCTCGGAGGGCCCCATTGAGCCCCTCCGAGGGGCCCCTCGGAGGGTCCCGTCGGCCCCGTCGGCTCCGTCAGCTGATCGATAGAGGAGCCGACGGCGGAGAGTGGCAGACCCCCCCCCTCTCCACACTCGCCCACTTGCTCGCTCGCTCGCTCTATGAGCGAGCGTGCACGGGAGGGAGGGCCGCACAAGCTGGACACCTCCCCCCCTTCCTTACCTTCACTGTTTGCCCACCTTAGGGGCAATCAAGAAAAGGGGGGACGAGAAACAAAATTGTACGGAGGGGGTGCACCTGAAAGCGAGTGAGGAAAGGGGAAAAGAAAAAGAAAAAAAGGGGGAGGGACAAAAGGAAAAAAAAGGGAATTGTTCAACTACTACCACCGCAGCAGCAGCAGCTTTCATAGCAGCAATAACAGTATCGGGCGGAGTTGTAACGAATACATAGTGCGGCGGCTGTGCCAACACTTACAATTTTTCCTTCTCAGTCGACAGCGGATTGTGCGTTGGCGGCGATCTTTGCTTGGAGACGCATCCTAGACCGGCGTCTTCCTAAGGCCCGTGGATTGGTGCGCGTACGTCACTCAGTAGGATCGACGACGGATTGGAGTCTTTCCATCTCCAAGGGCTAGGTCGTCTACCGCTTCGAGCAGCAGTCACACCTGCAACTGCCACCCCTTCTCGTCTGGGAGCTGTCTTTGCTCTATTAGTGGAAGCAAAATTAGTAGCCGCAGTTGGTCAAAATCTAGTCTCAGGGCGTGCTGTGGTAGTGCAGCTCGTCCCATCTGGTCACGTTTGCTGACCCGGATGCCGTGACCTCCAGGAGTGACAGTACTTATAGGCTTGATTCTCTCCCATGGCTTGGTTTTTACTACCGGGAGTAGGTGCCCTTGGTACCTATCCATCGTCCAGCGCACGAGATGAGTGCGTAGACATCTGAGTAGGCATCCTGCGCATTAGCCTGTTACTACTATGGTGATGGACGTCATAGTTGGCGTCACTGTTGGACGCGCCCTCCCAGCTGGCATCCACCTTGGCTTCAGCCTTGACCGAGCATGCGTCCTCCACAGCATGCGGATCTGGCGGCATTGGTAGATCCCCTAGCTGGACCTCTGGTGACCATATTCGCCAAGATCCACAACGTTAGGCACATGGTGCAGCGGCTTTGTGACCTCGTTGTTACCGAGCATGCTTCTACTCCTCGTTCTTCAGCGGCCTCCTTTTTCTCATCTCCTTCATCCTCTCCTCCTTCCTCATCTGATGGTGTCCCTCTACCTCCACCTGCCGGCCAGTCCCTGACTACCACCATCCTTTTGATCCTCCACTCTGCTGCAACCACAACACCATCTCGCGATGACGTCTCCTCGTGTAGTCCTTCTAGTCGAGTGACCCCGTGACGTCGGCGTCAACGCTCTGCACGCCGTGCTTGCGCCGGTTTTGATACATCCTCCACCTCCTTGGCTTCCGTTGCTGTCCCTGTCGAGGGGGAGTGTGGTCACCGCGCACTGCCTGCTATGAGCGTGGCGACAGGATCCGTACTCGTGTCGTGCTGTGGTGCCCGAGCGTCAGCTCAAGCAGATTCATATGACACGGTAACAGCACACGACGTGGAGTCCGATCCCGACATGGTGTTCATGGTGGAGACTTGCGTGTCATCGAGCTCGACTTCCACATCCACGCTGGATCCAGATCTTCCGCAGCAGCAGGTTACATCAGGAGGAGCGCGGACACGGCCTCCCTGGGCGGTGAAATTCACGACTCTGACCGGTAGCGGTCCAACAGTAGCACAGGAGTATCGTGTGCATCGGGGTGCCTCATACGGATTCCCGGTGGTGTTGGCGCATGAGAATCACAGTAGCCCGGCAGTGGTTGCAATACATGAGCACAGTCGACCAGCTGGTCTTTTGGATGTTGAGGCATTCTTGAGAGGAGGAGTTCTAAGAGATGTCATTGGGACATGTGTTGCAGCAGACACAGTAGGCTCTACCATGTCATCTACGCTACTTGAGGACCAGCTTCAGCGTGAGGAGTCGCCTATGTTCCCAGAGTCTGCGTCCCATGTCCAGGACAGAGCAGAGACACACATGACGGAGTCAGATGGTGGTCTTCACTTCATTATCGAGCAGGTTGCAGCGACCAACCTTCCCGGCGCGACAGTGCATGAGCGCCACCTGTGCTTGTTGGTCGCCTTGACGGGCATTGTTGAGCCAGAGTCCAGAACACCTGTGTCCACTACAGCGGTAGTCAAGGATACTCAAGCATATCCGTACATGCAGATGGAGTCACCTCGTCAGCAAGAGCTGAGTTCTGCCCCCTTGATTTCACCTGTTGGTGACCCTACCGATCACATTAATGCCGAGAGTGGCAGTACGTGCATGGACGACATTTCCACATGCTCTACGGTCTCTGACGACTCCTCCTGCTCCTTCTCTCTCGGCATGTGACCGCTCACTCCTCTTATGAAAGACACAAGCTGTGGTGTGGATGCGACACCTGCAGCTGCATCCAAGTTTCCAGCGTCTGAGCTCATTCCGAGTTTGGTTGACCTATAGGAGGATATAGTAGCACCGGCTCCATCGTCTTCAGCAGCAGAGATGCAGATAGTACTGTACTCGCGAGTTCTGTAGTCTGCATGTGCAGCATCTTGTGAGGTAGATTTTATGCTACCCGAGGCAGACGTGGGCCACCTCCACATGTCTGAGGCAAATTACGCCGACCTGTAGGAGCGTGTAGTGATGTTGTAGCCAGAGATTAAGGCAGCGCGTGACCGCTTCTCAGAGGAGGAGAGCATCACTCTTATCGGCACGAGTCTTCCGCCACCAGCATCTGGCACACCCATACTCGTGGAGGATCTTGTAGCAACTCTGAGTATGACATTCAACGGAGACACTGCCATAGGAGAGCTGAGCGTGCCTTTAGTTTCCTCCATCGTTGCTCCTATCGACTACGTCATCGCTCCTCCTTGTGGGCCTGCCATCACGCACCTTCGTCCACCCGACTCAGCTGCTCCATCGTCACCTCCGTCCATGATTGGTGATCCGATTTGTCGCTCCAGCCCCCTTCTTCTAGTCGTACACTCCTGTACCTTAGGGTGCTCTATCTCGCCTCTGAGGCCAGCTCCGCCACTTCATCCACGCTTGCGTGCTGCTCGCCCATTCCCTTTCCTCTGGCGTACACAGATGCATCGCGGTAGAGCGGACAGAGGAGAGACTGTCAGTTGGGACCCTTGGCAGTCACGCAAGGACTGGTACACTCCAGGTGATGCAGATTGACATGAGGAGTCGCAGCCAGAGACACTACTTTGTCTTTGAGCATGGGAGCCAACTCGCATGTGACAGAGGCGGCTATCTCTGCATGATGGACACACTACATGACTCATCGCCCAGGATCTGTTCAGCTGCGACATAAGGATCTCGAGCGAGGACATCGTTGCCAGGTTCATCTACCCAGGGGGAGTGTTGTGTGGACCTCGACCTGACGCGGCGTCATGGGAGATGCATGGCAAGGTCCATGCACTCCTGTGAGCATCTACAGCATCCGGCATGTGGCTCATGCTACGTGCCTGCACAACTGCATGTGGATGGTAGCACACTTTTGGTGGAGATCCGGACACTTGGTAGGTTGTACCAGTGTCACGAGGAGACCATGTGATCATGTGTCTTGGTGTGTGGCTATACTACGTGTGGCATGTGCATGCGAGCTGGGCCGCTCTTAGTGGTCGAGATCCGGACACTTGGTAGGTTGTACCAGTGTCACGAGGAGACCATGTGATCGTGTGTCTTGGTGTGTGGCTATACTGCGTATGGCGTGTGCATGCAAGCTAGGCCGCTCTTAGTGGTCGAGACCCGGACACGTGGTGATTTGCACCCGTGTTACGAGGAGATCCTCTGATGATCCTGTGTTTGGATGATGATGCTTTAGTGTTGGATTGCTTGTAGCGGTCAAGACCCGGGCACTGGTACCGCCAGTGTCACGAGGAGACCATCTTGTCGTCTGACATGTGTCTGATGTGAATTACACTAGTTTGTGCGCGTGTGCATCACTCCTCCCATGGTCGCGACCCAGACACTTGGTGAGATGTGCCAGTGTCGAGGAAGACCTTCGATGGAAATCAGATCAGTGTGTGTGTGGTTTATCGGTGCATATTGCGGTTTGGCATACGTTGTTGTTCTGTGCCTTCGTTCATTTGTTCTGGCGTGGATGGCTATGTCAGCTAGGAGGAGTGTTGGTTTGTGTGGCTTCCACCCGTCACGACTGACGCCGATGCATTATCCATATACCCACATTGGCGGTATATGATAGAGGAGGGTGTGGCGACATGATGAGCCTCCACAGTGTCCCGAGACTTCCCCAGCACCTACTACAGCGCCGGCGAGACGCGGTCGATGCGTTCCGGTAGCCCTATTGGCTTCTCCGGAGTTAGGAGAGTTTTCTAGGTAGGTTGAGACCCGCGCACCCGGTAGACTGTACCAGGGCAAAGAGGAGACCCGGTGGCTGTACTAGCGCTTCCGATGTTCGGAAAGTTGTTTTGGATGTCCGGACACTGATTTTGAGATTTTCTAGCACTGCTTGTATTTTCTTGGCAATCGAGACCCGGGCACTCGGAGAGCTGTTCCGGTGCCTCGAGGAGACCAGTGTATTATGCAGGGTGTTCTCCCCACTGACTCGTTTGGGTTCAGTGGGGATGACGGGGCCCGGTGCGGCTTGCTGCCGGTGCCCCTACTTAAGCCCGCTAGGGGCTCATTTGTACTCTCTCCTTGTTCTTTTATAGTCAGCATTCCAGACGTAGCTAAGTTCTTGAGGGACAGCTTCCTTGCACTGCTGTCGCTGGCGTGGCAATACAAGCCGGCCAGCTAACTCACTAGCACACACAGGTGGAGGTGAGATCAGCAAGGGGTTGGCTAGGGACACAAATACAAGTATCAGAAGCTGCAAGTATTGAATTGTGCAGAGAGAGATGACAACTGAGGCCTAGACAACCTAAATAGTGTCTCTGAGCTAGTGGGTGCACACACATGTGGTGCGCAAGGGCACTATTTTCTAGCAGGAAAAAACAGTGGCGAAAACACGGTGTTGGCCATAACTGTCTGCAGACACGTCAGATTGACCAGCCGTTTGAACCAGAACAGCCGTATTGACAAGATCTACGTCTTGGTAGGCTGCACGCCTATGTGCTATCCCACAGCACGAATCTTAAAAATGCGAGAGTCTTCTAGGCGTCCATCGCCGCCGGCCGCCGGTCTTTTGCCACCGTCCTCAGTCTTAGGGACCTGCATGTGAATGGACATGATCCGAGGGGTCACCGTAAGCTGTGTACGACACACACAATAACATCTGGACTCCACGGCTAGTCACTGTCTATGTACCCATCGAGTACAACGGACACCTGCTCGCGAAAACATAGGCTGAAGTGTGCGGTGGACAGGATGTAGCGCACACACGGGACGGCGGCCTCCAGTGTTTGCTCGCGTGGAGCCTGCGAGAACTGGGCAAGCAGGTTGACAGTGAAGGCAATGTCGGGCCGTGTCATGGTGGATAAGTACATGAGCGAGCCGATGACTCGTAGGTACAGGGTCACATCGATTGGCTCCCCCAGGTCAACAGGGTCATCTACCTTTATGGCAGCCTGTCCCTCAGGGATCATGGGCGTGAAGACCGTGCGGACGGCAGCGAGGAGGTCGGCAAAGCGCTCCTCCACGGTCTCTGTGTAGAATCCCTGATGGACACGGAGTGTGCGGCGCACACGGTCGCGTACGATCTCCATCCCCAAGAAGACAGAGGCCTCACCAAGATCTTTCATCTTGTAGGCCAAGGAGAGAACGGTCTTGGCAGCATTCACTGCTCCTAGGTTGGGTGAGGCGATCAGAAGATCGTCCACGTGGACGAGGATGGCAGCGAGCGGTGCTGGGGACTGTGAGAGGAACAGGGATGGGTCAGCATCACTCTGAACGTACCCAGCGCGTCTCAGCGTGCTGGTGATCTCCTGATTCTAGCAGCGAGGTGACTGTTTCAAGCTGTACAAGGCCTTCCGCAGCCGGTACACGCGACCGGTACCATCCTCAAAGCCGGGTGGCTGGACCATGTAGATCTCCTCCTCAATGTCCCCATTCAGGAATGCGTTGTTGACATCCATGTGATGGAGTTCCCAATAGTGATGTGCCACCAAGCTCAGCAGCGTAAGCGTGGTCGTCATCCGGCTAACAGGGGCAAATGTTTTGGTGTAGTCCACGCCCGGGACCTGAGAGAAGCCTTTTGCTGTTAGGCGTGCTTTCTAGGGCTCCACAGTGTTGTCTGACTTGAGCTTCTTGCATAGAACCCACTTGGCCTTGATGGCCTTGCGGTTCTTTGGCAAGTCAACCAGCTCAAAGACGCCATGCTCTCAGTTGGCATCGAACTCAGACTGGCAGGCAGTGCGCCACTGCTCAGCGTCGGGGGCCGACAAGGCCTCAGGTAGACTGGTGAGAACGGGAGATAGCGCTAGTGCACTGCGTGTAGCCAAGGAATACACCGTAGAGGGAGGGTTGCTCATCACCATGGACTCAACAGCGTCACGGGCAAGACCGCGCTCATGAGCAAGTAGTGCCATACCAATGGCACAGCCAAGATGAACCTCAGCGAGGCCGCAAGCACTCAGACCAAGGGCCTTCGTCCCCGGGTCACCGCTAACGACGCTGCGCATGGGGCAAGGGTGGAGACGTCCGCTAGGTGCCTGTGTGTAGGGGTCCGACGGGACAGGAGCAGTGGGCTCTGCCAACTCACATGCCCTTGAGTACTGGACGACAGGCGCGCCACTTAAGGGTGGCATGGCCTCATCAGCCGGGGACGGGCCCACGACAGATGCAAGCACGTCCGTGGCCGGATGCATGGAAGGCTCAGAGCCAGACGCGGACGCAGGATCATGCTGAGTCTCAGATGCGGAAGCAGGCGCAGGATCAGGTAGAGCCTCAGACGCGGAGGCAGACTCGGACGCAAACTTTAACATAGGCTAGGGCGGTGAGTCAGGGGCAGAGGAGCGAGCCGCAAATGGGGCAGGGCTGGGGGTGCAGGTGGGCACAGCCTCTGGGGACAGCCCCTGGGGTGTCGGCGACTGAGTGACCGTACTGACCGGGGGTACTGTGAAAATAGCGCCAGGAGCCTCCCCCACACTACAGGGTCCAGCACACCCATGGGCATGAGCAACACACAGAGCGTGGATGCGGGCAAGGTCGCGGAAGGCGAGATGCTCGAAGAAGAGAGCATCACGGGACTCCACTATGCGGCGTCGCTCAGGGTCCCAGAACCACCAGGCCTTCGACCGCAGGGCAACGCCAACAAAGGCGCAGATGCGGCCCCGCGGAGAAAGCTTGCTCCCTTGCTAATCCGGTGTGAACCAGACGCAGGCAAGGGAGCCCCAGACACGGGCCAGGCGCAGATCCGCGCGACGCCCGTACCACAGCTCGCAGGGCGTGCAGTGACCTGGGAGGGGGCCGTGGGGAATGTGGTTCCACACCCAGATCATGTATGCCATGCCCTCAAAGACAAAGGCCTCAGGCATAGTGCTCTCGGTGCGCATGGCGCGTACCGCATCCTCCATGGTGTGGTTCCAACGCTCAGAGACACCATTCTGCTAGGGGGTGGCGGGAGCGGAGAGGTTGTGGAAGACACCAAGGTCGGTGAAGGAGCGGGCCATGTCACCGAGGTACTCGCCGCTGCGGTCCGAGGAAAAGGTCTGAAGGCGGTGGGGAGACTGGCGCTCGGCCATGACCAGCCAAATGCGGACTGCAATGGCGGCAATGCTCTTCTGACGTCGACTGTAGACCCAGCGCATGCGCGTGAAGTCATCAGTCAACGTTAGGACGTAGCGACCGCGGTCCTCCTGAAACTGAACGGAGCGGACCAATGAGGTCGGCCTTGACACGCTCCAAGGGCCGACAAGCCCTGGAGACAGACGCAGGATAGGTGGACCGGTGCATTTTGCCTTCAGCACACACCAGGCAATCGGTCATGGGCGGCCCCTAGAGGGACGCCGCATCAAAACCAAAAGCAGGCTGAGTGCGGATCAGCCTGTCGACAGCCCCCATGTGTACATGACAGAGGCGTCGATGCAGGAAACGGTGGTGCTTGGGGGATAGAGCACCAGCGACAAAGACACACGTAGTGGGAGACGGAGGCAAGGAGGGGACACTCACTGAGGACCCAGAGATGTGATATAGATCATCGACGACCGTCCCAGTGAGGACGGTCTCCTCGGTGTCGCGGACAAAGATGCGAGCATTGGCAGCTATGTGCGTGACACCCAGGCCCATCTTAGTGCAAGCACGGACAAACAACAGGCTGAGTTCTAGATCAGGGACAAAGAGAACGTCGGAGATGTATACGGGACCAGCAGGCCCGGTGAACTGCACAACCCCAACACCCTGGACAGGGACCTCATGGCCAGCTGCAGTGCGAATAGAGAAAACAGTGCCAACACGATGCAAGACGACGAAGGCGTAACGGCGACACGTCATGTGATGGGTGGCACCAGAGTCAACAACCCAGGTGTTATCGGTGACACGCGAACAAGGGACAACGTGGCATTCGGCGACAGAACAAGGCGCGGTAGTAGGATGCTCAGCGGGGAACACGACAAGGCAACGAGCGGAGCGTACATGAACAGCATGCAGCCAAGACACATCATCAGGTCTGTCACGCACACACGGCTGGGCATGGGGACCACCACAGACATCATCACGCAATGACACAGAAAGTCCACAGCCAGTAGGACCCCTCGACTCAGTCAACTCACTCGCACCTCCCTAAGATGAGTGCACGGCAAGAAGCTAGTGTAGCTCGGTGATCGTCCAGTCGTGTTCGGCGAGTGCCTCGTTGCGAGGATCCGTGGAGGAACCTGTTGTAATGGCGGACTCCTCTGGGACGGCTGCGGTAGTGGCGGCCGAGCGGGCGGTCGCATCGGAAGTCTGGCGCATGCGCGCCTCATGCGCATGCTGCAGTCCACGGGTGACCTTGGCCCAGTCCAACAGGCGGCCTGTCAGGCGAGTGCAGTCAGGATAGCGATGGTCACTCTCGTAGTTGAAGCACACGAGCCAGCGGCCCGTCCTGTTGCCGGAGCCACTGCTGCCGCCGCCGCTGCTGCTGCTTCCGTTGCTGCTGCTGCGGCTGACACTGCTCGTGTTCGTACTGCTGTTGGTCCCACCATTGGAACCACCACCTGACGACTTGCGACCCTTCTTCCCTTGAGCTGGAGCCACTGTTGCTGTAGACGGCGGGGTGGGAGATGCGGTGGCAACTATAGCTGAAGCGGTGCTGCGGCGAGCGTGGTTCGCGGCGTCCATGCCGGCAACCTCCTGGAAGTGGAGGGTGGCCCAGCGCAGCAGGTCCCGTCGCTTGCCATGTTGCAAAGTAGTGTCTCGTCAAAGTTGCCGAAGGCGCACGCGTAGTCGGAGTGGATTCCGTAGAGGATGATCTGGAGGGCAAAGTACTGCATAGGGGCATCGTCTCCCAGCTCCTCGTACAGCTGGATCGCCCGGCGCCAGTAGTCAGCTGCCGACTCCTGAGCAGTCTGGCAGAGGGAGTTGAAGTCGACGAGGCGCTGGGACGTCAGAGCCAAGGTGGCGCCCTCAACAAAGTGACAGCCAGTGCCCACGCAGCGCAAGGGGTCAGCTCCCGAGCCGGTCAGCGAATTGCCAAGGAGCCGACTGAAGTCCTTAGTTAAGTCCCGGGCGGCCTTCATCAGGTCGGAAGTGGCGCGTACCGCCATGTCTGTCTGGGCGCGGTCAGACGCCTGATATGGAGTGAGGTAGTAGGCGAGGATTCACTCGCTCATGGCCCACATGCGAAAGCGTGGTTCCCAGGACTTGAAGTCGTTCCCAGTCCGGAAGACAGGAGGGTCCTACTCAAACCACTTCGGTGGCTTGACCATCGGTAGAGCGACGGCTGAAGCCACGGCAGGATCGGGCATAGAGGAGGTAGCCCCCTTACCTAGGCGGGCCCGCAGAGCCAGCTCCTCAAAGCTCCGAGGGTGGCAAGATGTGTTCAGGCCAACGTCGATGCTGGAGCTCGTGCCCTGGAGGGCGGCATTGGCCTCACGTGCCTCCAACCGAATGAGGCGCGCTCGTAGTATCTCTTCCTCGCCCTCCTCGCAAGAGTCGGAGAGGTTCTCCGCGACCTTATCAGCATTACTACCGAGGGCGAGGTGGTCCTCGCTCGGGTTAGCGGACGGATGCTGTTGCTGCTACTCGGACTGCTGCTGCTGAGGTAGTAAGCCCCTGATCAGATCCTGCAGCTCAGCGACCTGCTTCGTCAAAGCATTGCGCCTCTCGGCCTGCTATTCAGCCAGCACGCTCACCTCGCGTGCCAATGTCGTCGGGCTCGGCGGGCGCTGTTGTTGTTGCTGTTGCGGCTGCTGCTGCTGCCGCTGCTACTACTGTTGCTATTGTTGCTACTGATGATGCTGTTGTTGCTGCAGCAACCGTTGTGGTGACGATGGCGGAGCCCGGCATTGGCCGCTAACGGAACTGCCATCGGCAGTTGCGTCGGTGGCGGCGCTGGCGGAGGTTTTCATCGGCATGACGACCAGTTGCTTCCCCCACTTTCTTTTGCCGCGGAACGCTCCCGCAGAACACCGCCGCGGAATAAATCCACCGCGGAACACTTCCGTAGGGCACCTCCACGGAATACCGCCGCGAAACGCCGCCGCAGAACACCGTCGCAGAACGGCTACCGCAGCTACTCCGCGGTGGTTGCAGAGCGTTCTGACAGTAGATCAGCCGCGGAACTGCTCCGAGCGTGCGACCGCGGAACTCGGTGGATCACCGCCGACGTGTTTCCGGAATCGCCGCGGAGCTGCCGTGGTGAAATTTCACGGATCCATGGAATCACCGCGGATCTGCCGCGGCACAGTCACCGCGAGGAGGTGCACTCCAGAACGCCGCGTGCCAGCACGGCACCTGTCGGCGTGTTCCGTTGCGACCGCGCGGTTGCCGTGTCTACTACGGAGACCTCGCCGCCGCAGAACACCGCAGATGTTGCGCGAAGTGACTTCCGCTGTCACAGAACGGCCGCGGAACGTGCGCAGAGTTCTTACGAAAATGGTGGAACTGGTGGTGGTTCCTCCCAGGACTTCCCCCCGAGGTAATGGGTATTGCTGTTTTGCGACTCCAAGAAATGGCTGCTGTTGCTCACTACTACGATGGTTGCTTTGCCTCTGCTACGCAGCTGTGCAAGTATTGGCTCGCTGCTCTGGTACCATGAGAGATGGCTTCCTATCACTGCTGTCCTTGGCGTGGCAGTACAAGCCGGCCAACTAACTCACTAGCACACACAGGTGGAGGTGAGAACAACAAGGGGTTGGCTAGGGACACAAGTACAAGTGCTAGAAGTTGCAAACATTGAAATGTGCAGAGAGAGATAACAGCTGAGGCCTAGACAACCTAAATACAGTCTCTGACCTAGTGGGTGCACACACACGCAGTGGGGCAGGGAGCTATTTTCTAGCCGGAAAAAACAATGGCAAAAACACAGTTTTGGCCATAACTCCCTGCGAACATGTCAGAACGACAAGCCATTTGAACCAGAACGGCCGCATCAACAAGATCTACGTCCTCGTAGGCTGCACGCCTATGTGCTCTCCCACAGCACGAATCTTAAAAATGCGAGTCTTCTGGGCGTCCGTCGCCGCCGGCCATCGGTCTTCTCCCACCGTCGTCAGTCTCAGGGATCTGCAATGTGCTGCACAAAAACCACAAAAGGCACCAGACAGCATCCAGGACTCTAGGGCGGTCGTCGGTCAGCTCCGAGCAGGTGGCTCACCACCTGAAGACGCACCGACGCCACCAGGGTCCGCATCAGGGATCTGCACGGGCATGGACACGGCCGAGTGGTCAGAGTAAACTATATAGGTCGACAGGAATGTCAGAAAACACAATAAGAACATGTAACCAGGCGTCTGGGTCATAGCTGTTGTTGTGTGTGTCGTACACGGCTTACGGTGACCCATTGGCTCATGCCCATTCACGTGCAGATCCCTGAGACTGGCGACGGTGGCAGAAGACCGGCCGCCAGCAACGACTGACGCCTAGAAGACTCTCGTACTCATGAGATTCGTAATGTGGGACAGCACATAGGCGTGCAGCATATTAGGACGTAGATTTCGTTGATGCGGCCGTTCTTGTTCAAACGGCTCGTCGTTCTGACGTGTCTACAAGGAGTTCTGGTCAAAACTGTGTTTTTGCCACTGCACTGTCCTGCTACAAAATAGCGCCCTTGTGCGCCGCGTGTGTGCACATCCACTAGGCTTGTGACACTATTTAGGCTGTTCTAGCCTCAGTTTCCATCTCTCTCTGCACAATTCAACATTTGTAGCTTCTGACACTTGTACTTATGTCCCTAGCCTACCCCTTGCTGTTCTCACCTCCACCTGTGCGTGCTAGTGAGTTAGTTGGTCGGCTTGTACTGCCACGCCAGCAACAGTAGTGCTAGGAAGCTGTCTTTCATGGTATCAGAGCGGCGAGCCAGTGCTCGCATAGCTGCGTAGCAGAGACGTAGCAACCGTAGTGATAGTGAGCGACCGCAACCGTTGCCTTGAGCAGCAACAGCAACGCCCCCTGTCTCGGCGAGAGGTCTTGGGAGGACTCACCACCGTTCCCACTGTTTTCTTAATGTGTCTGCGACGATTCTGCGGCCGTTCCGCGGTAGCAATAGCTGTTCCGCGGAAACTCCGCGGTGTTTCGCGGCGATGAGGTCTCCGCAGCGAATGCTGTAGCTCCGCGACCGCAATGGAACCCGCCGGTGGTGCTGCGGATCTACCGCGGTCGCACGTGGTGTTCCGAAGCCATCTCCTTGCGGTGACGATGCAGTGGCAGGTTCGCGTTGTTCCACGGATCCGTTGCGTTTTGACGTAGCAGCTCCACGGCGGTCCTGGAACACCGCCGGCGGTGCTCCACTGTGCTGGGCGGTCGCGAGTCCACGGCAGTTCCGCGGCGACTCAGCGGTCGCAAGTCGCGGCAGCGCTGCGGTGGTCGCGGAACGCACTAACAGGGTGCCCCGACAGTTAGCGGCACTCCGTCCCGTTCCGCACCATCGCGACAGCGGTAACTGTTCGCGGTACCCCGCCGTGCTCCGCGTCGACGCGATCGCATTCAACCCGAGCGGATCCGAGGCACTCCACGGTGAACATCCGCGGTAAAGTGCACTGCGGAGGGGGTCTGCGGAGGCATTCCGCGGAGCCGTTTTGCGGAGGTGAGGTTCCGTAGAGGTGAGGTTCCGTAGTGAGGTGTTCTGCAACAACACACAAAAAAAAAGAGGGGGAAAGGGGGGAACCGGCCGCCATGCCGAAGCTCACTCCCTCTAGCGCTACTACTGACGCAGCTGCCAAGGGCAGCACCGTCAGCGGCCAACATTGGTCGCCGCCATCGTCACCACAACGGCAGCAGCAGCAACAACAGCAGCAACAATAGCAGGAGCACCAGCAGCAGCAGCTACTACTGCAGCAGCAGCCCCTACAGCAGCAACAGTAGTAGTAGCAACAGTAGCGACAACAGCAGCTGCCGCTACAGCAGCAGCCGCCGCTACAACAGCAGCAGCAACAGCGGCCGCCGAGCCCAACGACATTGGCATGCCAAGTGCGCACACTGGCTGACCTACAGGCCGAGAGCCGCAACACTTTGACAAAGCAGGTCGATGAGCTGCAGGACCTGATCAGGGGCTTACTGCCTAAACAGCTGTAGGCCCAGTAGCAACAGCAGCACCCGTCCGCGGACCCGAGCGCAGACCACCTCGCTCACGGCAGCAATGAAGATGAGTTTGCGGAGACCCTCTCCGACTGTAGCAAGGAGGGCGAGGAGGTGCTGCTACGAGCGCGCCTCATCCGCCTGGAGGCACGCCGGAGAGCGCGTGAGGCCAACACCACCCTCCTGGGTATGAGCTCCAGCACAATCGTCGGCTTGAGCTCATCTCGCCGCCCTCTGAGCTTTGAGGAGCTAGCTCTGCAAGCCCGCCTGGGCAAGGGGGTTGCCTCCTCTATGCCCGGCCCTACAGTGGCTTCAGCCGTTGCTCTGCCGACGATCAAGCCACCCAAGTGGTTTGAGTCGGACCCGCCCATCTTCCGGACTGGGAACGCCTTCAAGTCTTGGGAGCCGCGCTTTCGCATGTGGGCCATGTGCGAGGGAGTTCTCTCCTACTACCTCACCCCCTACCAGGCGTCCGACCCTGCCCAGACGCAGATGGCGGTCTATGCCGCATCCGTTCTGATGAAAGCCGCCCCAGACTTCACCAAAGACTTCAGTCGGTTCCTCGGCAATCCACTGACGGGCTCGGGAGCTGACCGTCGCGAGGCGTGGGCACTGGCCCTCCCTCTGTTTGAGGGTGCCACCTTGGCCCTGGCATCCCAGCGCCTTGCGGACTTCAACTCCCTCTGTCAGACTCCTCAGGAGTCCGCAGTTGACTACTTGCGCCGAGCGATTCAGCTTTACGAGGAGCTGGGAGACAATGCCCCTGCGCAATACTCCGCCCTCCAAATCATCCTATATGGCATCCACCCCGACTACGCGCCCGTCTTCTGCAACTTCAACCAGACTCTACTTCACGACTTGACGAGCGACGGGACCCTGTTGCGCTGGGCCACCCTCCACTTCCTAGATGTTGCTGGCGTGGATGGCGAAAACCGTGCTTGCCGCAGCACCGCTTCACCTGCAGTTGCCGCCACATTCTCCTCCACGCCATCTACACTAACAGCGGCTCCAGCACATGGAAAGAAGGGCCGCAAATCGTCAAGTGGTGGCTCTAGTGGTGGGACTAGCAGCGGCACCAGCACCAACAGTGTCAGCCGCAGCAACAGCAGTGGGAGCAGCAACCGTAGCGGCGGCAGCGGCAGTAATAGTGATAGCAGTGGCTCTAACAGCACGAAGGGCCGCCGGCTCGTGTGCTTCAACTGCGGGGGTGGCCATCGCTACCCTGACTGAACTCGCCTAACAGGCCGCCCATTGGATTGGGCCAAGGTCACCCATGGACTGCAGCAGACGCATGAGGCGCGCATGCGCAAGACGTCCAGTGCGATCGCCCGCTCAGTCGCCACTGCCGCAGCCGTCCCTGAGGAGTCCGCCGCCACTGCAGGCCCCTCCGCGGATCCTCATGACCAGGCGCTCGCCGAACACGACAGGACAATCGCCGAGCTGCACCAGCTTCTTGCTCTGCGCTCATCTCAGGGAGGTGCAAGTGAGTTAACTGAGTCGAGGGGTCCTACTGCCTGTGGACTGTCTATGTCGTTGCGTAATGATGTCTCTGGTGGACCCCATGCCCAACCGTGTGCACGTGATGAACCGGATGATGTGTCTTGGCTCCATACTTCTCATCTGCGTTCCGCTGGTCGTCTTGTCGTGTCCACCGCTGAGCTTCTTGCTACCGCGCCTTATTCCGTCGCCGAGTGCCACGTTGCCCCTTGTACGTGTGTCCTCGACGCCACCTAGGTTGTTGAGTCTGGTGCCACCCATCACATGACGTGTCACCGTGACGCCTTTGTCGTCTTGCATCCTGTTGGCAATGTTCGCTCTGTTCGCACTATAGCTAGCCATGAGATACCTGTCCAAGGTATTGGGGTTGTGCAGTTCACTGGGCCCGCTGGTCCCGTATACATCTCCGACATCCTCTTTGTCCCTGATCTCGAAATCAGCCTTCTATCTGTCCGTGCTTGCACCAAGATGGGCCTGGGTGTCACGCACACAGCTGTCGATGCTCGCATCTTTGTGCGCGACAACAAGGAGACCGTCCTTGGTGGGACGGTGGTCAATGATCTGTATCACATCTCTGGGTCTTGTGCGAGTGCACCCTCCTTGCCTTCGTCTCCCATTGCTCGTGTTTTCGTCGCTGGTGCTCTATCCCCCGAATACCACCGTCTCCTTCATCAACGCCTATTCCATGTGCACCCAGGGGCTGTCGACAGGCTGGTCCGCACTCAGCCTGCTCTCGATCTTGATGCGGCATCCTTCGAGGCGCCGCCCACGACCAATTGCCTGGCCTGTGCTGAAGGCAAAATGCATCGGTTCACCTATCCTGCGTCCGTCTCCGGGGCTCGTCAGCCCTTCGAGCTTGTTCACCTCGACCTCATGGGCCAGCTGCCTTTCGAGTTTCACGAGGACCACGGTCATTACATCCTGACGTTGACTAATGACTTCACGTGCATGCGCTGGGTCTACAGTATGCGTCAGAAGAGCGATGCCGCCATCGCAGTCCGCATTTGGCTGGTTGTGGCCGAGCTCCAGTCTCCCCACCGGCTTTAGACCTTTCTCTCGGACCGCAGCGCCGAGTACCTCAATGACATGGCCCGCTCCTTCACCAAACTTGGTGTCTTCCACAACCTCTCCGCTCCCGCCACCCCCCAGCAGAACGGTGTCTCGGAGCTCTGGGACCGCATCATGGAGGATGCGATCCGCGCTATGCGCGCTGACAGGGCCATGTCTGAGGCCTTTGCCTTTGAGGGCATTGCGTACATGACCTGGGTCTGGAACCGCATTCCCCACGGTCCTCTCCCCGGTCACCGCACGCCCTACGAGCTGTGGTACGGGCGTCGCGCTGATCTGCGCCTGGCCCGTGTCTGGGGCTCCCTTGCTTGCGTTTGGATCACACTAGACCTACAGGGGGGCAAGCTCTCTCCGTGGGGCCGCATCTGCGCCTTCGTTGGCGTCGCCCCGCGGTGGAAAGCCTGGCGATTCTGGGATCCTGAGCGACGTCGCATGGTGGAGTCCTATGACACTCTCTTCTTTGAGCATCTCGCCTTCCGTGACCTTGCTCGCATCCACGCTCTGCGTGCTGCTCATGCCCCTGGGTGTGCTGCACCCCGCAGTGTGGAGGAGGTCCGTGGTATGGTTGGCACAATGCTTCCGTCCAGTGCGGTCACTCCGTCGCCAACATCGCAAGGGTTGTCCAAAGAGGCTGTACCCACTGGCACCCCCAGCATCGTCCCATCTGCGGCTCGCTCTTCTGCCCCCGACTCTCTGCTCTCACCCGAGTCCGAGTCTGCATCCAAGTCTGCCTCCGCGTCTGAGGATCTGCCTGATCATGAGCCTACTTCCGCAGCTGAGTCTTTGCCAGATCCTATGTCCGCGTTTGTATCTGACTCTCAGCCATCCCTGCCTACGGCCGCGGACATGCCTACGTCTGCCGTGGGCCCGTCCCCGGCTGTTGAGACCACACCAGCCTCGAGTGGCGCGCCAGCCGTCCAATCCACACTGGCATGTGAGTTATGAGCGCCCACTACTCCTGCCCCGTCGGTCCCTTACACACGGGCACCCAGTGGACGTCTCCGCCCACGCCCCACGTGCAGCGTTGTTAGCGGTGAGTTGGGCACGAAGGCCCTTGGCCTGAGTGCTCGCGGCCTCGCTGAGGTTCACCCTGGCTGTGCCACCGGTATAGCACTACTTGCTCATGAGCGTTGTCTCGCTCGTGACACCGCTGAGTCCATGGTGTCGGTTGAACCTCCCTCTGCGGCGTACGCCTTGGCTACACGCAGTGCACCAATGCTATCTCCCGACCCCACCAGTCTGCCTAATGCCTTGTCATCCCCCAACGCTGAGCAATGGCGCACACCCTGCCAGGCTGAGCTCGATGCCATCCGAGAGCACAACGTCTTTGAGCTGGTGGACTTGCCGAAGAACCGCAAGGCCATCAAGGCCAAGTGGGTTCTCCGCAAGAAGCTAAAACGAGACGGCGTTGTGGAGCGATTCAAAGCGCGCCTGACAGCAAAGGGCTTCTCTCAGGTCCCGGGCATAGATTACACTAAGACCTTTGCCCCTGTTGGCCGGATGACGACCACGCTCATGATGCTGAGCCAGGCTGCACAGTAGGAGTGGGAACTCCATCAGATGGATGTCAACAACGTGTTCCTGAATGGGGACCTTGAGGAGGAGATCTACATGGTCCAACCACTCGGCTTTGAGGATGGTACCGGTTGAGTGTACCAAATCCGGAAGGCCTTGTACAGCTTGAAACAGTCAACTCGATGCTGAAGCACGGGATCACTAACACGCTAAGACGCGCTAGGTATGTTCAGAGTGATGCAGATCCATCCCTGTTCCTCTCAAAGTCCCCAGCGCCGCTCACTGCCATCCTCGTCTACGTGGACGATCTTCTGATTGCCTCACCCGACCTAAGAGCAGTGAACGCTGCCAAGGACGTTCTCACCTCGGCCTAGAAGATGAAAGATCTTGGTGAGGCCTCTGTCTTTTTGGGGATGGAGATCATGCGAGATCTTTTCCGCCGCACACTTCGTGTCCATCAGGGACGATATGCAGAGACTGTGGGAGAGTGCTTTGCCGACCTCCTTGCTGCCGTCCGCACGGTCTTCACGCCCATGACCCCTAAGGCGCAGGCTGCCCTGAAGGTAGATGACCGAGCTGACCTGGGGGAGCCGGTCAATGTGACCTTGTGCCTGCGAGTCATCGGCTCGCTCATGTACTTATCCACCATGACACGGCCCGACATTGCCTTCATTGTCAACCTTCTCGCCCAGTTCTCGTAGGCGCCACGCCAGCAAACACTCGAGGCCACAGTTCGGTGTGTGCGCTACATCATGTCCACTGCACAATTCGACCTGTGCTTTCGCGAGTAGGTATCCGTTCTGCTCGATGGGTACACAGACAGTGACTGGGCGTGGAGTCCAGATGGCAAGAGCCGCACTGGCTACATCTTTCTCATTGGAGGTACTGCAGAAACCTGGCGAAGCGAGAAGCACGGCTGCATCGCACGCAGCACTACAGAGGCAGAGTATGTGGCTCTAGGTGCCGGTGCAGCAAAATGTGTCTGGCTCTTCTGTCTGTTGCGTGAAATGCGCCAGTCCATTCTCTCTGTGGTTCTTTACTGTGACAACATGAGCGCAAAAGCCATCGCCAAGAACCCAGGTGTGTTCCATGAGCGCACAAAGCACATCATTGTCGAGCACCACTTTGTGCGTGATCTGGTTGATCGTGGTGAGATCCGAGTCATCCATGTTGGCACTAACAGGTAGTGCGCAGATTTTCTGACCAAGGCTCTATGTCGTTCAAAGTTTCATGCAGCCACTCGTTCCGTGGGACTCTGCCCCATCCGTGCTGCAAGTTGATTCCTCATGTGCCACCTTGCCTATGATGTGCTGGCTACCTGCACCAGCTATGCATTTCTTGCTCTGTATAACATAATTGTTTGCATGTACATGGACGTGTTTCGCCCTCCGGTCATGGGGGAGTATTGTTGTGTGTGTCGTACGCGGCGTACGGTGACCCCTCGGCTCATGTCCATTCACGTGCAGATCCCTAGGATTGGCGACGGTGGCAGAAGACCGGTAACCAACAGCGACTGGTGCCCAGAAGACTCTCGTACTTGTTAGATTCGTGTTGGGGGACAGCACATAGGTGTGTAGCCTATCAGGACGTAGATTTCGTTGATGCGGCCGTTCTAGTTCAAACGGCTCGTTGTTCTGACGTGTCTACAGGGAGTTATGGTCAAAATTGTGTTTTTGCCACTGTGTTGTCCTGCTAGAAAACAGCGCCCTTGTGCGCCGCGTGTGTGCACATCCACAAGGGCTGTGACACTATCTAGGCTGTTCTAGCCTCAGTTGTTATCTCTCTCTACACAATTCAACATTTGCAGCTTCTGACAATTGAACTTCTGTCCCTAGCCTACCCCTTGTTGTTCTCACCTCCACCTGTGCGTGCGAGTGAGTTACCTGGTCGGCTTGTACTTCTTGGTGTGTGTGGCTTCCACCTATCACGAGTGACGACAAGGAGAGCAGCGGTACAGGAGAGCGCATCGACATGGTCCCAGATGCGGACCCCGGAGACACCGGCGCGTCGGCACGTGGTGGACCACCCACTCGAAGCTGACCGACGACTGCCCCAGCATTGTGGATGCTCTCTCGGATCTCCTGCAGGTTTTCTACAGCCTATCCTTGATGCGGACACAGCTGGCACCGGAGCACCGACGAGTGGTGGCTCCATCCACTAGCAGCTGCCAAAGAGCTGCCACGACGCTTCTCGGGGTGCTTTGCGGTTTTTCTATAGACGCTAGAGTTTTCTTGGTGGACTGGCTCTTGAGCCTGATTTGCATGTGTTGCATTTTTTGTCCACCGATCGATGCCGGACTTATGCGTGTGACCAGTCGTAGCATCCGACTTGAGATTCTGCATCTCTAGGTTCAGACGACGTAGCGTTCTCATTTGTCTGCGCAGAGTTACGGCCAAAACAGTACTTTTGGGCCGGTTTTAGGACAGACCTTGCACTGCCGCGTGCGATACCTGTCGTGCGCCGTGGCAGGTATTCATGCTGTGGACTTGTCATTTCTTATCTCTCCCTATGCAATTATACTCATTTTGAGCCTCCTGACACTCTGTACGTGTCCCTACCCAGACCCTTGCAGTTTTGTCTCTGACTTGTGACTGTTGTCACACGCTGACCTAGCGTAAACGCCTAGTGTTGCGGCAAGTGGTTAGGAAGGTTCTAGGAAGTTTCTCATGGTATCAGAGCAAACGAGCCACAGCTCGTTGTGCTGTGCAGCAGAGACGCAGCAGCAGTGAGTGGCAGCATCGGGAGCCACCCAAAGCAGTAGCAGCAGATCCTAGAGGGACCCACCACGACTATGTTGTAGCAGAGCGGTGGAAGTAGCAGAGACAACGGTGGTAGCTGCAAGCAACAGCGGCCGTAGCAGCAATAAGTGGCGTGAAGCACCTGCGGTGGTAGCGGCTATGGGCAGCACCCACTACAGCAGCAGCACCGGGTGGCAGCAGCAGCCATGTCTGGCTACCGGTGTATACACAAAAAAAAAGAGAGACGTAGCTCGCGAGAGAAGCAACAGCTTGCGGCAGAGGCAACTACGAGCGATGGCAGCACGTAACAGCAGCAGCAACTTGCAGTAGCGGCGGCGGGCATCAGATGCAGCAGCAGTAGCGACGGCGATCCGCTGTAGCGGCAGCTGCAGTAGGTGGCAGCAGCAAATAGCAGCAACAGCAGCAAGCAGCAACAGCAGCTAGCGGCTACGAGCAGCAGTTGCAAGCGGCAGCGAGCAACAGCAGCAGTAGCAGCAGCGGCAAGTAGCTGCAATAGCATCAGCGTGCAACAGGCACAAAGGCAGCAGCAGTAGCAGCGGCGGCACCGCCGGGTATCTACAGCGTGCAGTCGTAGCTACTCATGCGGGCTGCAACAGCAATAGCAGCCCGCGTAACAGTGGCAGCCGCAGCAGCAACAGCCATTAATGCTGCTTGCTCGCCCTGCGAAGCTGCAGTGCAGCTTTGTGTTGCAAGCAAGCAGCGCGAGGCTGCTTGCTCGCAGCGAGCGAGCTCGCCGAGCGAGTTTGCTTGACGGGCTCGCCGAGCGAGCTCGCTCGACGGGCTCGCCGAGCGAGCTCGCTCGACGGGCTCGCTCGAAGCGAGGGTTGAGCCAAACCGGAAGAAAAAAAGAGAAAAGGGGGGAGGGGCTCGAGTGGGGCACCCCAAAAAACCCCAAAGGGGGCACCCGAGGAGTTGGCACCATCACAAAAGAAAAACAACAACAGAAAAAAGGAGAGAAGGAGGACAGATGGGTCCTCAAGTGGACAGGTGGCAGTTGAGAAAGGCTCGAGAAGGGATATCCCACTCGCGCCGAGCGTCGGTGAACAAAAAAAAAAAAAGGAAAAAAAGGGG
>SZWC01002947.1:8657-26028 GCA_023375785.1 Penium margaritaceum | reverse complement strand
AACAACAGAAAAAAGGAGAGAAGGAGGACAGATGGGTCCTCAAGTGGACAGGTGGCAGTTGAGAAAGGCTCGAGAAGGGATATCCCACTCGCGCCGAGCGTCGGTGAACAAAAAAAAAAAAAGGAAAAAAAGGGGTGAGTTTTGTTTTGTTTCTTTTATTATTTCACTTTTTAGTGTGGCTTGAGGCCACTACCATCGGCTGACGATGGGAACCGCTGTAGCAACAGCCGTCGCGAGAGTCGCAGTAGCAGTAGCAACGGCAAAGGTGGCTTGAGGCCACAGCAGTCTGTTGACGACGGCACCCGGTGCAGCATCAGCGACACCGAAGGCGACTTGAGGTCGCACGTTGCGATAGTTGCGCCATCGTCACCGGGTGCAACATTGTAGTAACACACTACGCCAGAGGTTATCGCATTGACTGAATACATCGCAGCCCGTCTGAGAGACGTTGCTGTATTGATATCCCTCTACGTGATGCTTTGCACCACCGGGGTCAAGTGTGTGAGATTATCACCTACGCTCAGTTCTTGACATGAGCTGCGCAACGTGGCCATGGGCGTTGCCATTGCCGTGGTTTGCGCCTGAGCCTCAGCCGTGGCAGCCGCCACAGGTACAGTGGTCGATGCAGCCATGGCATGAGTCTCACTTGTCCTCACGGTTTTCGTGCTATTACTGTCGAGATAGGCAGCATGGCTGGCGCCAGTGCCGACAGCGCCCTCCTTGGTGGCATCCCCCCTGGGTACGATCCTCTCCACCTCCTCCTTTAGTGGATACGTCACCGAGTGATGCCACAGCGCTTCTGCCTGGTGATATGGCCGCCCTACACATGGAGGTCTGAAACCTCCAGCGCATGGTCCAGCAGCTCCTTGACCACGTGACTTCCGAGCGAGCTGCCACCCCGCCGCAGGTTTTGCCTCCCACTTCATCCTCATCTTCCTCCCGACCCTGCATCCTGTCCTCCGACGATGCTAGTATACCGGATCTCTCGTCTACCTCCGTCGCCCTCCGCTTTGTCTTGGATGCTGTCGGCATCATACCGACGGACGGACCCTCAGCCCCTCGCCGTACAACTCATTCTTGCACTCGTCGTGCGCGGCGGCGAGCTGCTCGTCTTGCACGGCGCGCATAGGAAGCATCATCAGACGCTACTGTGGGAGGAGTCTCCGGTGACGAGACCCCCTCGTCTCCTGTCCACGGGTTGGTCTGCTGAGTCCCCACAACTCCTGTCGATGTGTCAGTTGTGGGGGGGATGGTTTGTCCGCTGACGACGGCGGCGGAGCTCCGCATTGGTTAGGCGACTGCTCTACAGCGTAGGATGATTGAGGCGGATGACACTACACAGCAGACTCAGCTAGCGGAGAGTTCGGTGGGGGGAGACGTTCGCCCTGATGGAGACTCTTCGTCGGAGTAGGATTGGTCCGACGTTGAGTCTGAGTCTGGGATGGAGATGGTGTTTGTTGATACCCTGGCGGATGACATGACGACGACTGATGCAGGAGCTGCACCTGACGGTGTGCGCGCTCCCGCGTTAGCTGGTGTGGAGACAGATGTCATGGTGCAAGGAACAGCAACAGGAGGAGGCGATATAGATGTTGATACTCGGCCCCCAGCAGACGTCGAGGTGGTTCAGACAGATAGTGTTGGGCAGCAGGAGCACGTGATGGATCACTAGGACGAGGCAGACGTCCTCTATGAGGATCTATCGTCCGTCGTGGAGTGGTAAGACGCAGGGTCAGAGGCAGACTTAGAGGCCCAGTGCGCTGCCGTTCTTGCAATAGCCGCGGCACGAGCACAAGATGGCCCCTTGGTAAGAGCAGACGTCCGCGTGTGTGACATGGAGGATGCAGAGCGAGCTGCGGACCTCCGACACCTCGCTGTCCTGACCGGTGTCGCTGACACCACGGCAGTTCCAGCCGAGGACACAGCTACTCTCGTCCGAGCTACAGTTCTTGTACCCGAGCGCCTACGCTCCGCAGTCAACGAGCAGGAGGCAGTGGTGGCTCGAGCGGAAGCGCACGTGCAGAGTCTCATGGTCGAGCTCCGGGAGGCCAGCAACCGTTCTTACACCGTGGATGTTTCAGCACAACGGGCTGTCAAGCAGTGTGTGGAGGATGTACACAGGCGTCTCGAGGCAGCCGAGTGGTCTCTAAAGGATACACGTCTAGGACAGGCGGACCTCCAGCAGCAGGTGGATGATGGGCAGCGCACTAGGGGTCACGAGGAGCACCACGGCACTGACCGCACCTTCGATGACCAGGACGTCGCCGCAGATGCAGCTGTACCTACACATGCCGACGTCCGGCCAGTAGCCGACGGCCGAACGAGAGGTGTGTCACGAGCAGCAGGAGTCTTCGCAATAGTTGTTCCTACAGCTCCAGACGACTTACGTGGCGACTCATTGTCTTGCGCTCCCGCTCTACCAGCACCTCGTGGCCCGACGGCACTTCAGTCGACGACTGACATGGAGGACGTCAACTTGTGCGACGAGCAGGAGCAGCTCCACTCCTTCCTACGGGGTGAGACCACGAGGTAACAGGAGGCTCTGGCTCGTGCCGACGCACACACTATCGAGGTCCACCGTCCGGTTCGTTCTGTGACTGGCCTTCTACATGCAGCACATGCAGCTAGCCGATCGGCTGCCGCTTCAGATCTTGTCGAGCTCCACACGCGCCTCGACGCTGCGGAGGCCGCGAGGTGATATGCAGCTCAGTAGTTGGAGGCCATACAGCAGGCGATTGTTTTGGAGGAGGCCCTTAGCGCTGAACCAGTCACATCAGTAGATGACGACAGTAGTAACGACTACGACAACAATGACAATGATAGCAACGACGCCGCTCCGGGGTGAGGCTCCGTGCGAGCACATCCCACCTGCATCGTCGTCACCCTTGCTATTGCTGTGCAGGGGTATGTGGCCATGGGGGAGCCGTGCTCCCTCCTCACGGATTGTGTTGGGAGCAGCCATCAGCTTTACTCGTACTGTCAGCCTCTGCAGCCCAGGGGGAGTGTTGGTGTATGGACTTTGGCCTAACACCCTTTTGAGGACAGCGAGGTTACTTGGGGTGTGGCACGATGCTATGGTCGAGATTATGCTGGTCGAGACTCGCGCACCTAGTGAGTTTCACCGGTGTGATGTGGAGACTCATTGCCTCCATGTGTTATGTATGATCCATGCAAGGTTATGGTGGTCGAGACCCGCGTACCTGTTGAGTTCTACCGGTGTGACGTGGAGACCCATTGCCTAGATGTGTTCTGTATGATCCATGCATGATGTGGTCGAGACCCAGACACCCGAAGACATTTTCCGGGGTCACGAGGAGACCTTGTTTCTCTGTCTCTCTTGCATGATGTTTGACACATAGATGTGTGATTGACTTCGTGTATGGTCAAGACCCGGGCATTTGGTGGGATGCACCATTGTCACGAGGAAACCCTGTGTTGTGGTATGCTTGATCAGTGCTCACTATGATTGGTTGCCTGAGCCATCATCTCTTGCCTTCGCTCAGACATCGTTATATTGAAAGATGTGTCAGCCAGGGGGAGTGTTGGTGTGTGTGGCTTCCACCTGTCACAAGCGACGACAAGGAGAGCAGCGGTATAGGGGAGCGCGACGACATGGTCCCGGAGGCGGACCTCGGAGACACCGGCGCATTGGCAGGTGGTGGACCACTCACTCGGAGCTGACCGACGACTGCCCCAGCATTGTGGATGGTGTCTCGGACCTCCTACAGGTTTCCTACAGCCTATCCTTGATGCGGACACAGCTGGCACCGGAGCACCGACGAGTGGTGGCTCCATCCACCAACAGCTGCCAAAGAGCTGCCACGACGCCGTGGGTGCTTGTCGGGATGCTTTGCGGTTTTTCTGTAGACGCTAGAGGTTTCTCGGTGGACTGGCTCTTGAGCCCGATTTGCATGTGTTGCATTTTCTGTCCACTGATTGATTCCGGACTCATGTGTGTGACCAGTCGTAGCGTCCGGCTTGAGATTCTGCATCTCTAGGTTCAGACGGCATAGCGTTCTGATTTGTCTGCGCATAGTTACGGCCAAAATAGTATTTTTGGGCCGGTTTTGGGACATACCTTGCACTGCCGCGTGCGACACCTGTCATGCGCCGCGGCAGGTATTTATGTTGTGGACTTATCATTTGCTATCTCTCTTTGCAATTATATTCATTTTGAGCTTCCTGACACTCTGTACGTGTCCCTGCCCAGACCCTTGCAGTTTTGTCTCTGACTTGTGACTGTTGTCACACGCTGACCTAGCGCTGACGCCTAGTGTTGCGGCAAGTGGTTAGGAAGGTTCTAAGAAGTTTCTCAGTACTACCACGCCAACGACAACAGTGCTAGGGAGCTTTCTTTCAATAGCCACATGTAAACTACACACGTCTGACAAAGGGTCAACAAAGACTAGATCAATCATTATTGGGTCTCTCGAGGTACTGGTACCAACCGTCATATACGCTGGTCTCAACCACGAAAAGGGTGCACAACTTGTCAGAGGCGATACGGTGAGTTTCTATGAGGTATCATGGAGCACTAACACAAACCACTAAGTGCCCGGGTGTTGACCATCGAGAAAACTTTACCAAGCATTCATGGGTGAATAAATCAGTTAGAATGCACCACACGTGGCACAGAAGGACTAATGTAGTTGCTGAAGAACCATCGGCACAAAGGAGGAAACTCTCACTACACAAGACTGTATGGCAATCAGACAACTCAAAGCCCATACTGTAACAAAACATGGGTGTCCAACGCAAAGCTCCAAGCTCGCTCCTTCACCTTCTCGCCTGCTACCACCCCCTTGTCTTTGTCAACAGAGCTCTGGCCCGCAGTTGCTTTGGCAATGGACAACGGCCCTGCTCCAGTGGTGTTAAGCTCGTGTAGGGCCTTCCTGCCTTTGCTGGTTTGTTCTGCACCCTGTCTCCGCACTTCTTAGCTCTCAGCTGCGACTGTTGTGATTTGTGACGTTCTTGTACAGTTTACTGTGACCACTCGGCCGTGTCCATACTCGTGCAGATCCCTGAAGCGGGCCCTGGTGACACCGGTGCGACGACTAGCGGCGGACTACCGGCTTGGAGCTGGCCAACTACCGTTCCAGAGCCCCAGATACTGCCGGGACTCTCTGCTGTCCTTTCTACAGCTTGCATGCGTCTTTCGGCGGACTGGCCATGAGCCCTATTTGCATGTTTTTGCATTTTATGTCCACCGTTTGATGATGGATGCATGCATGTGACCAGTCGTAGCGTCCGTCTTTTGATCCTGCGCGTCTAGGTTTAGACGGCATAGCATTCTGACATGTGTGCGCAGAGTTACGGCCAAAACAGTGGTTTTGGGCCGGTTTTAGGACAGCTCTTGGACTGCCGCGTGCGACACACGCCGTGCGCCGCGACAGGTATTTATGCCTTGGACTTGTCATTTTTTCTCTCTCTGCATATGCTATTGAAGCATTCAGACACTCTGCCTTGTGTCTCCTAGCCAAACCCTTGCCGTTGTGTGCACGACTTGTGATTGTCGTCACCGTTCGACCAGGCACTGACGCCTAGTCAGCGGCTGTGTTGCTAGGAAGCTTCCACGCACTTTCTCATTGTATCAGAGCATTGAGACAGTTCTCACTGAGCTGCGCAGCAGAGATGCAGCAGAGCAGCAGCACTGAGAGTCAACGCTGCAGCAGATTTCTTGGGGCCAGTCGGAGATGGCCAGTCGCCGTCGACGCAGCCCTCACCCACCACGTGAGATCGTAGCAGCGCTGTTGCCACCGTGCCAGCAGCAGCGGCAGCAGCAGTAGTGTAGCAACAGCTACAGCTATGCGTGCCGGCTGTAGCGAGCGCAGCCGCCATCTACGGCCGCTACAATAGCAGCGCAACGGCAGCAGCAGCAAAGCAGCAGTAGCGGCGGCAGCAACAACGCAGCGGTAGAGGCGGCAGCAGCAGTGCAGCAGCAGCGGCGGCAATAGCAGCGTAGCAGCAGCAGCGGCAGCCGCGGCGGCAACAGCAGAGCAGTAGCGGCAGCAACAGCAGCACAGTATTGGCAGCAGCAGCGGCGCGCGGCGGCGGCAACGAGCAGCAGCCGCAGCGCGTAGCATCGGCAGCAGCAGCAGCACCGCAGCCGCTGCTGCCACCGCTGCATACGCAGCTACACGGCTGCTGCTGCAGCTGGTAGCACAGCTGTAGCAGCAGCTGAGAGGAAGTTGTTGCGCAACTTCCGCGCAGCTTCCACGCAGCCGCGGCGGAGCGGTTGCACGGTCGCGCAGAGCCACGAGAGAAAGAATAAGAAAAAAAACAAAAAAAGGGGAGGAGGCAAGCTGATGTCAGCATGTTTGCTTGCTGACGTCATCAGGTCGTGCTGACGTCAGCAACCACCTGCTGACCTCAGCACCATACTTAGCCAAGGTTTTGACCGAACAGTCAAAAGTTGCCTACGTCTCAAATCCTCGAGAAACGCTGACGGTTTTGAAATCCTACAAACTTGACTTGTCGCCACATACCAAGTGGCGACATGAGCCTGTCCGACAACAAGGAGAAGGGATCAGGCGATCCCTCCTCCTCTTCGTCTCGTGTACTGAGTCCACGCTCGCAGGCAATTGAGGACCTGCGACGCCAGCAGGATGAGATGCGTCGCCTCTAGAGAGAGCAGACTGACGCTATCCGCACGCTGACTGAGCTTCTGCGTGCTCAGTCCACGACTCCTCAGCGAGTTTCTGAGGGAGCAGCCGACGTCGCGGTCTCCACCCAGCAGTCGGCTCAGGCACCCGTGACAGGCGCACAATCTGTCCCACCACCTGCTGACCTCCTGGATGATGAGCCACTCATGCCAGGCGTTACGGATGATTCCCCGACACAGGAGATTTGAGTTCTTCAGGAGCGCCTCCGTCAGCTGCAGACAAGCACCCAATCTCCTCCGTTCTCCCCGATACGATCGTCACCTGACTACCCCGGCGATTCTCCTCTTCCAAGAGTCTTTCCCGTCTCTCGTCCTCCTCAGCCTGTGGTTGCTCTCCCCACCGAGCGGCAACCCAAGGATTTTGAGGCACCACCTCCACGATACATCAGTGAGGATGGCTTCGACTACTGGGAGATCCTGTTTCAGGTGTGGGCTACTTCTGAGGGAGTGTGGCCTTACTATCACAGCCCGTACCAGCCTACAGACCTAGCACAGGTACAGACAGTAGCCAGGTCCATGCGCGGACTCCTCTACGCCATGCCACGCGAGACTATCGTCGACTTCCGCCCCTTCCTTGGCGAGGCCGGCACATGCACCGGCGCCGATCCCCGTGCAGGTTGGGATCTGGCCTTATCCCTGCTAGCCGTAGAGACGCACGCCACTCGTGCATCACACATTCGTGCTTTCCATTCACTCCGTCAGGGGCCTGCGGAGCCTGCAGCGGATTACTGGCGATGCGCCATGCACATCTTCACGCGCCTAGGGACCTCAGGAGGCACACAGCTGTGGGCGCTTCGTACGATGATGCTCAAAGTTTGCCTTGAGTACACCGACATCTTCACACGGCAAAGCGACGCTGTCCTCCAGCCCTTTTTTTGCCACTCTGCAGCTTCTTCCTTGGGCGCATCAGCTCTTCCTCCAGGTGACCTCTGCCCGCAAGGCAGCCGTAGCCCATCAGGAGACTTCCCTCGCTGCAACAGTCATCGCATCACTACCATCTTCCCTCCTGTAGTCTCCCTCTTCCTCCTCCTTCACTTCCTTATCTTCCTCCTCCTCTTCGACCCCATCTACACCCACACAGACACAGGGTGTTGCAGCAGCCGCCCAAGGGAAGAAGATGAAGGGGAAGCGTGGATCAGGTTAGCAGCAGTCGTCATCCGGTAGTAGCAGTGGACGTTCTGTGCACTGCTACAACTGCGGAGCCGCCCACCGCTACACCGAGTGCCAGCAGCCGCTCGACTGGGCGCGGATCACTCGTGGGCTCCAGACTGCTTGTGCTCTCCGTTCCACGTCTCACACGTCATCCGCATCCTCCTTCGGACACGCGGCGGCCACGACTACAGCTGTTTCTACCTCCTCACCGGCGAGCAGTAGCGATCCGGACCCACGCGACCGCACCATCGCCGAGCTCCGCCACCTTCTGGCGCTTCACTTTCAGGGAGGTGCGAGTGTGTTGTCATCATCGGGTGGTTCACATACTAATTGTTCGCCCGTTCCTGTGGCTCGTGACGACACGGGTGGGGGAGCACAGTCAACATTTGATGTTGATGGGTCTTACTACACCGAGTGGATTCATGAGTCTCACCTTTGTGTTTTGTGTCATTCCTCCCCACTGATGGCTCAGCGTCCCTCTGATGCCGAGTATTCCATTGCCCGTTGTACAGTGACGTCCACCATTCGTGACTCCGGTGGCACTTGGATCATCGATTCTGGTGCCACCCATCACATGACGTACCGTCGTAGTGACTTTGTTGTTCTCGGCCCAATCACGTCTGTCCGTTCCGTTCGTACAGGCTCTGGTCAGTCCTTGCCAGTCCATGGTGTTGGGGTTGTATGCTTCGATGGTCCGTCTGGCCCCTTGTGCCTTCCGACGTGTTGTTTTGCCTGATCTTGAGCTCAGCCTGCTTTCTGTGCGTGCCTGCACCTTGATGCGTCTCTCTGTGGAGCATACCGCTAACTCAGCGACTGTGACTGCTACCGACACCCGCAGTGCTGTATTGCGTGCTTCAGTTATAGATGATCTGTGTCGTATCGCTCGGCCCTCCTCCCCTTGCTCTTCCTCTTCCTCCGGTCGTGTCTTTGTCACTGGTGTTCTATCTCCGGAACACCAGAGGTTGCTTCATCGCCGTCTGTGTCACGTGGGCTCCGACACTTTGTCGAAGCTCATTCGGACACAGCCCGCTCTCGGCCTTGACGTGGCTTCTTTCGAGATGCCACCCAAGACTGACTGTCTTTTTTGCGCTCAGGGGAAGATGCAACGGTGTACCTACCTTGACTCTCGTTCCCGAGCGCTTCGGCCTCTCGAGTTGGTTCACTCAGACCTTCTCGGCCCTCTCCCGATCGAGTCCCTGTCCGAGAGGGGCCGGTATGTTCTGACTCTGACTGATGAATTTGCCCGGATGCGGTGGGTCTACAACCTGCGTCAGAAGAGCGACGCCGCCCTTGCGGTTCGACTCTGGCTAGTGATGGCTGAGCGTCAGTCCCGCCACACGCTACATACCTTCCGCTCGGATCGCGGCGGTGAGTTCCTTGGCGAGATGGACTCCTTCTTTGCTGAGCACGGGATTTTTCACCTGGTCTCCGCTCCTGCTACCCCCCAGCAGAACGGTGTATCTGAGCGCTGGAACCGCACCATGGAGGATTCGATTCGCGCCATGCGGTCTGAGTGCGGTCTCTCGGAGTCTTTTGTCTTTGAGGGTTTTGCCTACATGTATTGGGTCTGGAACCGCCTCCCGCACGGTCCGCTTCCGGACCATATTACACCGTACGAGCTCTGGTTTGGACACCGTGCTGACCTTCGTCCCGCTTGCGTCTGGGACTCCCTGGCTTCCATGTGGTACACCGAGGACCAGCAGGGGTCCAAGGTCTCACCTCGGGGCCGCTTGTGTGTCTTCATAGGCATTTCCCCGCGGTCGAAGGCCTGGCGCTTCTGGGACCCTACTCGTCGTCGCGTCATTGAGTCCCGTGACGCGCTGTTTTTCGAGTCTCTCACCTACCGTGACCTGACTTTGCTCACAACACTCTCCGCCACCCATGTTCCTTCCTGCGAGGGTCCTCGGCGGATGGGGGAGACCTCTATGCCAGCGAGTACCTCTCGTCAGGCTGATATGTCCGCTCGAGCCCCCTCTCGGTCTCCGGCCCTTGATGATCCGACGATCATTCCCGTCGGTCCAGAGATCTCGCCTGTACCTCTGTTCCCACGCCTCCTTCTGCACCATTACCTGCGTCTGTTGGCACTCCTGTTTCTGTATCTGATCCAGTCTCGCCCACTCCCGTTCCTACGTCGGCTGGTACTCCTGACTCAGTGTCAGCTTCAGTCTCGCCCACTCCCGTTCCTACGTCGGCTGGTACTCCTGCCTAAGTGTCAGGTCCAGTCTTGCCTGCTCCGGCTGTCACACCCAGACCCGTGTTCCCCACAAACGCATCTCCTCGCACGGCATCTCCGGCTGCCTTGTCTCAGCCCTCACCAGCTGTGGTCGTACCTAATCTTGAGCCTGAGGTGCGTTCCTCGACCTCAGGTTACTCCCATGAGCACGACGGCCGTCTTCGACCACTGGGTTCCGGAGCTCAGCGAGCGTCGGGTCCCGGACCCAGGCGCTCCTCTCGCAGCATCGCGAGTGGTGACCCCGGCACAAAGGCCCTAGGCCTGAGTGTCTGCACAGAGTTCACGGAGGTACATCCAGCGTGCCCCGTAGGGCACGACCTCGTCACTCGCGAGTTCAATATCACCTGTGATGCAGCAGCTGATCTCGTGGTCGTCAGGGCAGGCACTGAGGCGTGTGCACCTGCCACGCAGAGTTCTTCCTCTATGGCGCCCGACCCGGGCACACTGAGGGAGGCTCTCTCATCACAGGATGCTGACGCTTGGCGTGCTGCCTGCGAGGATGAGCTTCGCGCTATCCGAGAGTACATAGTCTACGAACTTGTCGCCCTTCCTCCTGGGAGGAAGGCTATTCAGGTCAAGTGGGTCTTTCGCAAGAAAGTGAAGTAGGATGGCTCACTGAAACGCTACAAGGCCCGCTTGGTCGTCAAGGGGTACTCTCAGATTGAGGGAGTCGATTACATTGACACCTTTGCCCCTGTCGGCCGCATGACCTCAACTCGAGCTCTGTTCGGTGTAGTGGCTCAACATGACTGGGAACTGCACCAGATGGATGTGAACAATGCGTTCCTCCATGGCTCTCTGGATGAGGAGATTTACGTGGCTCAGCCACCAGGCTTTGAGGACGGTGACAAGGTCTGGCGCTTCCGCAAGTCCTTGTACAGCGTCATGCAGTCTCCGCGATGTTGGAGCTGGGAGATCACCGGCACTTTGACTCGTGCAAGATACGTACAGAGCGAGGCAGACCCCTCTCTTTTCATCCTACCGACACATGAGCGGTTCACCGCCATCCTGGTCTATGTCGATGACCTTCTGATCGCGTCTCCGTCCCTGGAGGCTGTGAAGGGGGCCAAGGTTGTCCTACAGACTGCCTACAGGATGAAGGACCTCGGTCCTGCATCGGTGTTTCTTGGTATGGAGATCGTGCGAGATCGCAGACGTCGTACACTGTTATTGCATCAGGCCCGATAAGCACAAGTCGTGGGGGAGCGCTTCAGCGATCTCCTTGGTGAAGCGCTCACCGCTTCCACACCTCTTAAGCCCGATGGGCAGGATGCCCTCAAGGTGGATGACCCTACACAGTTGGGGGAGACAGTGGGCGTGACCTTGTACCTCCGTCTCATCGGATCTCTGATGTACCTGGCCACTACCACGCGTCCCGACATCGCGTTCGCTGTCAACCTCCTTGCTCAGTTCTCGCAGGCTCCACGTGCTAGAGCCCTTCACGCGGCTGTGCGAGTGGTGCGGTACGTGGTCTCCACGCCGTACCTCGGACTCTGCTTTCGTCGGCAGTGTTCGGTGGTCTTTGACGGCTATAGTGACAACGACTGGGCTTGGAGCCCAGATGGGCGCAGTCATACTGGCTATGTGTTTCTGCTCGGTGGTACCGCTTTGTCCTGGCGAAGCGCAAAGCAGGGTTGCATCGCACGTACTTCGTCGGAGGCATAGTACGGCGCTTTGGGCGCAGGGGCTGCTGAGGCAGTATGGCTGCAGCGCTTGTTTCTTGAGCTTGGGCAGTCAGTACCCGCCATTGTGTTGCGTTGCGACAACAAGAATGCTCTTGCCATTGCGGAGAACTCCGGTGTCTTTCATGCTCGCACGAAGCACATTGCGGTTGAGCATGACTTTGTTCGTGATCTGGTGGAGCGACGCGTGATCTCCGTCATGTGGGTTGGCACTGACATGCAGCATGCTGATTTCTTGACGAAGGCACTAACTCGCCGAAAGTTTCTGGTGGCCATTCATTCTGTTGGGCTTCCCCCCATGCCTGAGGGTGGTTGAGTGTGGGATGTGCGTCTGTGCCTCATCTGTTTGTGTCACCCACTATTGTGTTTGTACCAGTGATGCACGTGTATGGACATGCGTACCATCGGGTCATGGGGGAGTGTTGTGATTTGTGACGTTCTTGTACAGTTTACTGTGACCACTCGGCCGTGTCCATACATAGACGAGTTTTCTCGATTTCGGGTCGGCGGAAATTCCGGCCCCTAAGTCTCGGTGACCCTCGAGACGCGTGCACGGAGGCCCTACGTCGTATGCTCCAAGGCGCGTGGGTTGGGCAGATCCCTGAGGCGGGCCCTGGTGACACCGGTGCGACGACTGGCGGCGGACTACCGGCTTGGAGCTGGCCGACTACCATTCCAGAGCCCCAGATGCTGCCGAGACTCTTTGCTGTCCTTTCTACAGCTTGCAGGCGCCTTTCGTCGGACTGGCCATGAGCCCTATTTGCATGTTTTTGCATTGTATGTCTACCGTCTGATGATGGATGCATGCATGTGACCAGTCGTAGCGTTCGTCTTTTGATCTTGCACTTCTAGGTTTAGACGGCATAGCATTCCTACATGTGTGCGCAGAGTTACGGCCAAAACAATGGTTTTGGGCCGGTTTTAGGACAGCTCTTGGACTGCCGCATGCGACACCCGCCGTGCGCCGCGGCAGGTATTTATGCCTTGGACCTGTCATTTGTTATCTCTCTGCATATGCTATTCAAGCATTCAGACACTTTGCCTTGTGTCTCCTAGCCAAACCCTTGCCGTTGTGTGCACGACCCGTGACTGTCGTCACTGTCTGACCAGGCACTAACGCCTAGTCAGTGGCTGTGTTGCTAGGAAGCTTCCACGCACTTTCTCAGGGAGGGGGATTGGGAGCCACTCGCAACTGCAGCAGATAAGCTACCCATGCTGTTGCTTCCCTGCTTAGAGTTGCCTGGGAGTAGACCTGTGGTCGCAGAGGAGACGACACAGGGGATGGAAAATGGCTTCCTCCTTCCTGTGGAAGTGGCATCAATTGTTGCCGTCGGCAGGCTAAGATTAGGGTCTACTGATGGGTCAGGGGACGGAGGAGAGGTGGCTTGTGTTGGATGGAAGGTAGTACTGTCACCCGAGGGATGTTGTCTGACAGAGTGGCATTCGTTAAAACATTCATCCAAGAACGGACCTCACTTCAAGTTTTCTCCCGTGCTGAACAATGGTACATACTCCCGTGATCTCTACACAACTGGCGAACCTGGCTTTTCAGAGACTTGTATGGAGGATGTCTGAAGGGAAACAGTACTTGTTCAGCTGGTTGCTGGTTGCTGCAGAATATCCAGTCTGCGATTACCACAGAGTACCGTGTGATCATGTTCAAACCAGTCGACCACAAGTGGAGGGGGTAGTGACCGATTGAATCTTGTTGACCATGGTCCCACTTACGCCAGCATTACAATTCCAACTGAATGCTCAGTTGGATTTAGAATTTCGTCCAGTGGGAACTAGGTGCTTTGGGAGTTGTGCTGTACAACACCAACAAGTGAGGACGTGGATTTGTGCTGTACCAAACAAACAAGTCTTTGGGAATGCGAATGGAAGAGTCTTTGGGAGCTCCTGGGAACAGGACAGGCAGAGGTTGATACCTCTTCGGCTGATACCCCTTTGTTCTCAGGAATCGCAGAGTGGAACCCTTGCTTGGTAAGATAACAGGCTGATAAATTTTTCAAGGATGGAAAGGTCTGCCTTGTGAAATTTTTGAAACATATTAACTTGAACAAAGAAGAGAAGTGGCACACCATGCTGTGACAACCCCCCCCTGGTGAAAGGATGAAGGTGAGTTACTACCTAGCAGTGCTGGCATTGACATCTACTTGCAACATTATCTCAACTACTTCGGATAGTAGACATAGGCGTCCTTCAGAGCAAGCTCCTCAACCTCTGCCATGAGGAACTCCTTCACAGCCTTGACATAGGCCGCCTCAGCTGCACTTGCGCCCTCAAGGTACTTAGCCTGCGCCTGGTCCAGGGTCGCCTTGTACTCGGCCACAGCCGCCTCAATTGTTTCCTTCAGCTTACCACCAGCTGCAAAGATGGTCGCAGCGCGCGCGTCGTCAGATGCTTCGATGGAGACAGCATGGTCAGCCAACTGCCTGTTGAATTTCTCAGCATTTGGCACGGCATTCTTCACAGCATGGGCGAACTGCTTCGCATCTGCATCCAGGCCTTTCTCCAGGGACTTAGCACCGTCCACGAGCTTCTCGACGCCAGGTGCCACAATCTCAGTGTCAACAACCACCTTGTGCTCGTGGATGAGGCGAGAAGCCACAGATCTGCACTCCCACAACCCACGAGAGCTGAGTCAGTGTAGAGCATATCCAGCGTAACGAACACCACAAACGAGGACAGGAGTAGTTCATGAAGTCATCAAAGTTTGTGCGGCACGTACCGGTGGCCGTTGAGGTAAGTACTGAGAATCTCTTCCTGCGTGGCCAGGACTGCTGAGGCCTCCCGAGTCCTCTCCTCTCTGGCATCCTCCAGAGCCTTCTCATACCTGGCCTTCAGGTCGGCAATGCGCATCGCCTCCATCTGGCGAGCAGCTGCCTCTGCAGCACGGCGGTCCTCAATCTCCTTCAACTGTAAGAGGGAGAACAATGCAAAGGATTAAAACCCAGGCTTCCGAGATCGTCAGACAGAACATCGTAACTCAGTACATGGCGCCGACTCACGATTTCTGGGGACTTGAAAATGAGTTCCACATGCCCGTGCTGGCTGCATAAGAAGAAGAAGTACAATTTGTTAGCTTTCTTTCATAGGCTCAAGATCGACGACGGTGCGAACAACCGATACTCGCACGTGAACGGTTCCGCACCATTTTCAAATACTCACTGGTTCTCAGTCGTAAACAGGGGGAATGAGCCATGCACCATGCCGACCTGGAAAACCTTGGTGAAGTCCACCCTGCAGTCGACGTCTCCAACAGCCACGGTCAGAAAGATTGCCCAACTTTAAATGCACATGTAAACGGTGAAGCGAAGGGACGGACCTGGCAATCCCGATAACTGGATCGTTCTTCTTCTTGTCATTAAAAATGGTCACGCGTACTTGGGGGTTGGACTGTTCCACCTTCAGGTCAAAAGTTTGATTCCACACCGGGTTCTTGTCACCGTCTGCACACATAATGGGACAGATATGTCGAACCAGCGTCGAGCATTTCATATCGGTCATGACTCACCCGATGCCCCCTGCCACCCCGCACGGCGAATGAACAGTACTTATTCCTTCATGACGTTTGGGATAGAGGAATGGGAGAGCGATCCTTCGCCCATTTTTTTTCACCCCATCACTACGCAGAGGACTCCAAAGTAATTCTGTGTGAAGACTTACCGTTGTGAGTCTTCGTCTTGAACTCGAACTGGTTGTACTCCACGACGGCGTACGGGTCCATCTTCCCAAACCTCTGAATGTCCGGGATGTTGAAACCCCGAACCACTGCATTCCACAGGAATCAAACGAGGACGAGGTCAGTCGGCCTGGACTCAAGCACGAGTGAATGACGACCACTATTGCAGAGAACTCGGACGGTTACGGCCTGCGCGTGAAGTTCGATTTGTCAGCAGCTAGCTGACCTGTGAGAGTCATGTGGCGAGACATCTTGGGAAGCTTTAGGTCTAGAAGGGAGGGAGCTGAATGGATTCTGAGCACAACAGTTCAGAACATTTAATGACGCGGATGACTACTTATCGGCGAATCAGAGCGGCTGCTGACGGCTCTTAGAACTGAGATGGTCAAGAATTTGTTCCATCGACAGTGACTTCATGAAATCTCGATGGACAGCAGTATTCCTTCGCGCCAACTTAATTGGCGCGAAGGAGGACCTCGCCGTGTAGTGTTGATAACGTCACTTTCATTGTGGCAGGAAAGCATGATGACCGCCAGATGTAAATCATCCTGCTGCGCTACCATTTAACCCTGCTACTGTTGGCCTTTTTAGGGGACCCTTATGCCGTTATGTAGCATGCTGTGACGTAGAGGGCACCAATATGTACCGATTAACCATTCAGCGAACAAAATCCTGGTATTCTATGGAAAACATCACAGACTCTCGAATACGTAGTTTTTTCACATGTGTGAATGTTGCTTTTCGTGACCTAGCACTAACCTTTCGAAGTCATCGAAGAAAAATATGTGAATTTTTACAACGAAGTATGTGGTAAGGGGCGAATTGTTGTCTAACAGCTTGGCAGGTGTGCGTCGCAGAACATTGGTTGAATGATGCGCGGTACGGAGAAGAACGAAAAATCCAGCGTTAGATTGGAGGGAATCGCCTCGACGTTTTCGGAACGGCACAATGCCACCAGGACGCAAAGAGAAAAAGATTCCGTTAACATCGGTGCGGGAGAAACGGTTAGCAGTCCATACATCTGTTTCAAAATAGGGAAATTTTAACAAAGGTAGAGGCTGGATGGGCATGAAAAACTTCTTTACCTAACCTCCTCTTCGACAGGAGGTGAGAATGGTGTTTCATCTCTTGCAACGTCAGTGCTGTGCCGAAAATTCGGTTCTGAAGTCAATCTCATTCCAAAAATTAACGTACAAAACAAAGAAAGATGTCCATCTTGCAGAGCAAATTGTCTCGCACATCTTGCGTTTAACTAAGCTGACCAAGATTTGAGGAGGGGGAGGATGGATTAAAAACTTTCCATGCCCATCCAGCCTCGACGAGAAACATTGAAGCCGCTTGCCACACGGCTCTCGCCAAGCTGCCGACATGGTATGGTCAAGGAGCGGAGTCTGATTTTAGTTAACGACATGACCACCCAGATGCGAAGCCCGGGCACGATTGAGATTTGCGCGGTCATTCATGCCACGTCAGCTGAAGGGCCATCGAACCACATTGCCCTGAGTCATGTGCTAATATCCAAAGAAGCCCTGATATTCTGTCTGTAGTGTGGACGACTGCGTGAAGGACCACCATTTCGAGAGGTGACTGATGCTCTGCTCGAAACAGAAAAGGGTGAAAATGCCAATTACCCCCTGTTCTGACAGCCTTGACTCTAGCATACCCTCCTCTCGGAACAATTAAAACCATTAGCTCCTTCTTCCGCAACAACAGGCCTCATTCGCCCACCAGATTTCACCATGCTCGAATATGGATGCATGTCGCTACTCAGCATAGTGAAATTAGGCATGTGGTGCTGCATCCCGGCCCTCCATTGCTCTCGTGGCCATGGAGGGTCGCAATAGCATTGAGGGGTGGGGGGGCGATGGGAGAAGGGGGGTAGATTTTCAAGAAAAAAAACACTTTTTGACACTTCATCAATCGTCGGCAACCCCCCCCCCCCCCCCCCCCCCCCCCCC